>CM043018.1:146394698-146518177 GCA_023690525.1 Holotrichia oblita | reverse complement strand
ATGTCAGTGTCTTGAGACTTTAAATCAGCTTTCTTATGAACCTTTTAGCCATATTGTGCAAAGATTTTTTTCTGTTCTTTTGATCTAATCTTAGATTCTTGTTGTTTTGTTCAAAATAGCGGACTACCATTCCATATTGCTGCTCCTAAGAAGATCAAGACAGGGGAAGCAAGCATTGCTCCCATACCAAAAAACAAAAATGGTCATCACTGAATAAAATATTTTAAGCAAGTTTTGCATTTGATAGTGTCTGGGCTCCCACATGAAAGGAAGACTATTTTTCATATACTGCATTACAGCAATCAGCTTGATCTTGTCATGGAATCAAAGTCTCTGCTTGAGAAGCTTTCTAAAGAAACTCTTTGGGACTTTAAAGGACCTCCATCCTGAAAATTTAAATTGTTTCGTAAAGTCGTTTATAGGAAAAAAATTGTTAAACATATGCATGGTCTTTACGACCACTACTCACTGCACTGAAGTCTTCAGGGTATTGGGTCATGTGGACAAATTTTTACTTGACGTTCTTCCCTCCAAAGAAGCTGCCACTGATCACTAAAATGTTAGACAAACCCTTTTTTTCAGTTAAGTTTTTTAAGAAGCCTGCTCCAAGATAGCCCGAATTGAAGCCCAGAAAGACAAATCTCAGACTATCATCAAAGCTAATATATAATCACGTTTTTAAATCTGAGTCCACCATTTGCATTATTCCTAAAACTAGCATCTTTTTATTTAGTCCTAGTACACAAGATTTCTGGAAAAAAAGTGCATGAACCAACCTAATTGTCATTTTCCTGTATATTTCCTGACATTTACGTAAATACAGAGGCAGCACCTCTATCCATAGGAGACTTTCCAATTATTTTTCTGTCTAGATGAGACGTGATGTGTGTTTTTGTGACTGATTGAAAGAATATTGGCTTTGGAGTTTTTCCTCGCATCGCATCAGCTACATTGATTGTTCATTGGATGATGGACTAAAATTAAATATCCCATCTGAGTCGGAAATGAGATCGCTGGAACTTGAAGGGTGACACGGTTCTAATACGCACGTGCTTCACCTGTAGGTAGGTACCGCTTCGGATTGTACATACATACATATGTACATGTATAAAACATCTGAATTTATAAATCTCCCGTTCAATTTAGTAATAATTTAATTCAGTTTTTTTATTTCGTCGTCATTCAACGGTTGGTAAATACATCATGTAGTCATGCAATGACTTTCGTAAGACAGGAAGTTGTGTTATTTTATAGTCTTCGTCGAGTGTGATATAGGAATTAGTGCAGCACATCCCATAATAAAACTAAATTTATTCGGGTTTTATTACAAAAGAAGATATCACTCTAAAAATGTACATAAACCGATTTGTTTCGTATGTTAATCCATCTGTCAGCTTTCAAATGTAACATTTTATAAATATACAAGGTGGATACAAACTTGAACAGAACCTAAATAGGAAGAAATACTTTATAATATAAATTGAAACTCAATACAGATGATTTCGGGGTTCTAAACATCTTCACAATTCCTAGTCATCATTTTATAACCACTGCTGAATTTTTAATACTAACTAGTCCTGCGCAGTCTGATCTGAGATGGAATCTTATCCTTTAAGGGATGCCAACAGTGTTTCAGCCAAATTTTAGGTAATCGCAGAAAATTGCTAAGTACCTCCTGATTTATTTTGGGCATTTGGGACCTCATTACATGCACAAACCAAATGAAGCAATTCTAAGTTTGCAGAATTGACATTTGTCTTGATCAGATTTGGCAATCTTCCTTCAAAGATCAATATCAACCTAGATGTTTTGCTATAATTTGACATTTGTGAAGCAATTGATCAAATTGACATTTGTCTTGATCAGATTTGGCAATCTTCCTTCAAAGATCAATATTAACCTAAAAGCTCCATCCAGTGTTTCTAACTCTGACTTCCTAAGATCGTGTAAGCTTTTTTTTTAATTTCTGTTTGGAAAGAAACTGTCTTCTTTATTTTCTCAAAGCCATGAACAGAGGAAAGGTTCGTTTGACCAAAGCAAAGCTCTCCTAACTTTACAATTAGCAAGCAACATTGTTTTTTTTTTGAGACCTATACCTGCTAATAAGTTAACACTTCCATAGCTGACTCGATGAGGACAAAACACTTAGGCACTCATTAGATTCAGCTAAAAAAGAATAAGAGAGACAATCATCATGGTCTTCCATTTAGGAAACTTTTAAGGGATCTTTTAAGGTGAAATTAAATGGTGCGTAGAAGATGATCAAGAAGCCGTGCAAGCTTCTGTTGAATTAAATTAGAATTTCTCATTAAAAATTCACTTGTTCATGCTTGTTCGTAGTCAATAGTGCTTTCTAATAACACAATGAAAGCAATTACAACACTCTGACTAATGCACAATTATGTTCAATTTCGTCAATTGTTACCTCCTGGAAAACAAGAAAACACCCTTCAATCAAATGGGTAATATGTCAAAATCAAGCCAAGCCAATTTTGAAGAATTGAAGAAAAAGGAAGTTCATTGTTGTCACATGCTCGTAGGAAGTAGGGCAGAAACTTTTGCATTGTTCCGAAAAAACTTTCCTCTGGTGCTACTTCCTTATCAGTTGCTGTTTCGGATAGGTTGCCCCCCCTTCTGATTTAACGAATTTAAGAAAAATTGATGGCTTGGGCAAATTTCTTGGCTAACATTCTCTGAGGAAATCTGAAGTAGTTGGAGGGGGTGGACCAGAATTTTACCAGGAACATTGAAATCCCTTAGAGACCAAAGTTCAACTAACCCTACTCATGCTCGTTCTGCCCTAGTAGATGATGGCGAAACTAAGTCTAACTATGAGCGTTGGGAAAATGGTCTTGATCACCTTCTTTATGCTCATTCTGACCTAGGCAGAGATCCTATCTTATCAACCATAATATAGGCGAAGTCAAACTGTACATTAGCATGATTCCCAAGACGGATAAGGACAATTCTTTCCCTTAGAATTAAAAACTAACCAATTTGCTGCCCAACCTCTCCAAGATTGTTGAGACTATTCTACTCAAGCAATTGGGAAGATATTCTAGTCTTCAATAACATTCAAGGAGTAAAAATTCGATTTTAGCGCAAAGCTCATGCGGATTATTGACAAATTGGTTTATAAACTGGTTTAGATTCTGTTTGGCACTCTGATCTGCTCTTTGAGTTGCACCAAAACGGTCTGAATCTCAACATTATGAAGATTTCTTTGATTTTCCTCATCCCTGTCTTGTTGGTCTTCTAATTTCTATATTTGACCCACCCAACGGCTAAATGGCTGAAACCGGATATTTAGAGCAGTGGACGAACTCATGCTACCATCCACCAGGTAGCATTTGAAGATGAACAATGAGAAATATGTTGAGCTAGCTTGATAAGAAAAGTTCTTATTTTAATGGCTCTTTGATATGGTTGAGCCCAGTCCAGCATCACAGGAAAAAATTTAATGTCGTCCAGAGTAAGATGCTGAGATCCGTTACTAACTCTCGCATATTGAATGATCTCCATCAACTTCAATATGCTATCGGACTAGCCGAAAAACCAGCTAGGGATGGTGTCAAGATTTAACAACAGCCTCATTTTGATGTGGTAGATTAAAAACAAAATTGTTCCAATATTGCAATTAAATGCATTTTCAGTAATCATCCAATATTGAATAGCTGGTCGAATATTTAGCCAAATTTTAGCCAAAAATAAATTCTACTTGCGACTCTATTTTAATAAATTATTCAAGCATTGTTGAAGAGAAACATTTTAATTATACATAAGTGGGTGTAGATGACAATCAAGCAAAAAGCTCGATCAGTGATTAATTTTAAATGACTTGCACTGAACTACTTAATTGAACTAGAACTCGTATCAGAAATACGGAAAAACTAAATTTTCTTAAACTCATCGATAAGTCCGCCGATATCAAAAACAATTAACCCACCTTTATTTACATTACATTTCGATTTTATATAACCTTATCGAATCGTGACACTCCCATTTTTCCCCATAATGAAAATCTACCGGTACCGACATGTATTTGTATTATTTATTTTTTTTTTCAAATATAATCAGTATCTTATCGCTGCAGTTCACGTTAAAATTTTCTGGATCAACATTTGTATCGCGATAATTCTTACTGTGCCTGTTTCGCATAAAATACTACCTTATTCAACGTACATCTAAGGAATAGTGAGAGAGATCTCAGCCCAAACAACAATGGTAATGAAGGAGTGTATATGTTTACTTTAAACGATATATGCGTGCTTTGGATTTTAGCATGTTTAATGATGTCTACGGCTAGTATCACGATGATTCTCTAGAGTGTGTTGTGTTTTTGTTACAGAGGTGGCGACCAGCATATTGTCGGGATATTTTCAATGAAATGACGACAAGGTAAGTGCTTTATAATCATCTTTGTTTCCCAATAATAAGAATTAATCGGAATTGATTAAAAAACAGACTCGTTTCTATCGTATCTAATTGTACACTGAAAATGAGACAGTTGCCATTAGTTTTGAATTTGCTGGAAGTGGAAAGTGGGGGGGTATTTGAAAACCTGAAGGCATATTCATCGTTGCTTAAATAATCTTGACAGTCCAGTTGGATGGCCATTGACCTCCAATACATATATCAGTTAATTTTTTTACGGATACTATACAAATACTATATTTTTAAGCGTGTTTAGGAAAGGAGGATATAGTTAGGGAAAAATTATTTGAGTTATTAGCAATTATAATGGAAATATTATTAAAATAATACAAAAAAACAAAAGCCTTCTATGCAAATAAATACTTTTGAAGCACTTTTAAGAAAAGAGGATGAGGTTATGGAAAAATTATTCAAGCCATTAGAAACTATAATGGAAATATTATTAAAATAATGCATTAAAACAAAAGCCTTCTATACAAAAATAAACTTAGTATTAAATTTACATTAACATATATTATCGAATTTATTTTAGAGGTTATTTACGCAGATAAAAAGCAAATATAAATGCGATAGTAATACCGATTTTAATATGGAGGGGTGAATAAATATTTTTGAAGCGTTTTTAGGAAGAGAGGATAAAGTTGTGGAAAAATTATTTACGCTGTTAGAAACTATGATAGAAGTGTTATAAAAATAACGCATCAAAACAAAAGCCTCCTATAGATATAAGATCCCATCTACTGAAGTTTCAGTATATCCTCTCGTGGAATATTCACGCATACCGGTTTCGGCATGTTAAACGATAACAGTTTCAGTTGAACGTACACAACACGTGATATAATAACGTACATTACCATCCATTTAAGTGCAATTACGCTTAAGTTAGCTACGGTAGGCGTCTTCGTTTACTTGCCTATATAGGTTCGACCAAACTTCGACAGACGATCTTTATCGAATTAAAACCGTATTGTAATGGATACGAAAGACATCGCCTGTCCCGGTGCAGTGTTTGCGTACTCCGTAAAACAGTAAATAGTTCCGAGATAGCATCGAAACACGATAGGTGTTCGTAGACGAATTGAAGTCTTATTTAAATGGTAATACGTTTTAGTTCGGAACGTATTCGATTTCGATCATCTACTCGTAGAATGGGTATTTGTTACTGTTTAATGCAACTTCTATATATCTATATATAGCCGTGTGTGTGTGTATTCTTTGAATCGTGTTCGATAAGGAGTACGTTCGCCAAAAATTTATTAAAGTAATTATTTAATTTATTTGAAAATCTGTAATGTGTAGCTATATCTACCACTGAATAAAGCTTACCATAATCTAAATGTGCAAATATTTGCTTAATGTTTTTATTTAACAATATTTGGAGATTAGATTATATTAATATTGCAGATACATAGGTTTTACTCATGTAGATATTCTACTTTAACAGTAAAACTAATAATCTAAGTGATTAGTTAAAATTTATATTTTTATATAAATTTATTATTAATAAGTTTCAATGTCGATAATTGTTTTTTCTGAACCTCTCACTGTAACAGTCACAAAATAAACCAGTTAAAAAGAGCATGATCAAACACAATTACCCTTATTTACAACATGCTGGATTATGTTTACTCAAAAAGAACATTAACCCATCTTTTGTCAATATTGCATCAATGCAATGTAATTATTATTTAGACCAATCAGGAGCTAAAATCAAAAACAACCATTCCCTGAATAATACTTTAGAATGATTTTTTACGGTTTCGAAACCTCCATTTCTGATAAAATCCTTAGAAAGCCTTTACATCTTCCCAATAAAGCCCAAAACAGGCAAAATTGAATATACCGAGGAAGAACATACAGCTTGTGCCTGTGACTATGAATACCACCTCAAAATATGACCAGCAAATCATTTCATTCATTAAATCCTCCGACATTCCTTCTAGCATACAAAAACTGATATGATCCAAGGAATCGAAGCCACTTCGATTGTATGGTCTTCAAAAAGTCCGACCAATAGTTAACAGGATAGACTCACCAACTTACAGCTTGGCCAAATATCTCACTCATACCCTTAGGAAATCTTCCATCTCACAGTTTTGATATTAAATCTTCACTCTTCACAAAAAAGTGCCTGTTACCAATTCCAACTTGGATTATTAGGCGAAACTGGACGGTGAATTCCAACCAAAATCAAAGACCACAAAGTCATGTTCTTCAGCACACTCAGCTTTAGCCGAACATTTTCTCTGTTTAGTTGTTGTAAACAAGTCTCAACACTCAACGCGAAAAGTAAGAAAAGTTATCGAGATCCAGAAATATCCCCAAAATCTCAACCGTGATGATGGTTACCCACTCTCTAGTATTTGAAAACTTTTCGTTTCCTTGTCAGAAAGTTTTAGCCTCTAGCGTTCATTTTATTCTTAATTTTGCTTTTGCTTTATTTTTTTTTTTACTTTACTATGACACTGTCAAAATCCGGAAGCTCTGGTAGCAGAGATTCGGGCCGTGGAAGCCTTGGATATCATTTCGGAGTTTTTCTAGCGAAATTTTTAATGTTTTTTTTTATCTGAAGTAGATGCAGCTGCAGTGGCTTAATAAAAAAAATGTTTATTCCTATAGCAATGTATTTTTTGTCAAAATCTAACAAATCTCTGTTCAAGATCTTAATTTAATCAAACTTAAATTATTATCAGAAATCAGTATAATTGTTGAAGGTGTTCCAAAATAGTTTCGGAATGACTTTAAGATGATCTTTCTATATTATATATATTTCACAATGTAAATGTCGTTGTGTCTGCTTTTTATGCAACATTGTACAACATATGCTCAGCATATCTATCAATAACATCGCGCAAACGATCTTCCTATCCATCATGGTTCTCTACTGCAACAATATCCATGCTAAAATTAAACGAATATTACAGGAATAAATGGAAATCTACAAGCATTCAATTTTACTATCAAGAATTCAGAAGACTACGAATTGACTGTAAGAAAATGATTATTTCTTCCTACAAAACTTATCTAGGGGACGTTGAAGAAGCTATTCATCATAATCATAAAAAACAGGGCTCAACTAGTATATCTGGAAAGTTATGTTAGAATAACCATGATATTGAGGATCCTCAAAGTAACATTCCTTCGGATATTTCTGCAGTTTCTACTCATCAATCGCTTTCATTACTGCCAGTGATAGAAGATGAGCTCATCAAGATAATGGCTAATGCTCCAAACAAGCACACAGCTGGGGAAGACAAACTTCCAAGCTTCCTTATTAGAGATGGTAGATTTGTCTTTCCTGAGTTTTGAAAACGAGCAAGATTAATAGCCGTTTATAAAAAAAAGGTGATTCGTCAGTCCCCTTTTCAATTCTCTCAAATTTTGCAAAAGTGTTTAAACATTGAGGTCAACTTTCTACAATTCAACATGTGTTTATGCCTGAAAGATCTATTGTTACCAATTTGACCATAGATGCTAGATGCCCGAGGACAAGTAGGTGTTGTGTATTCGGATTTTTCAAGTGCATTTGAGTCATTTTGGAATGTCTTCTGGATTTTTGAAGCTTATAGAAAGTTACCTATGTAATAGGATTAATCAGGTTTTCTACAATGGCTACCGTTCAAGAGAATTTGTATCGACATGAGGAGTACCTCAGGGCTCTAACTTAGGCCCACTTCTATTAATTTTATATTTGAATGATTTACTTATTAATCTTAAATGTCCTGCGTTAGCTTATGCTGATGACGTCAAACTTTTCTCAGCTATAAAAGATGAAGATGATATTCAGAACCTTCAACATAACCTAAATTATATATCTATCACAGTGGTGCTTAGAGCACAAACTAAAATTACCGAATTATTTTAACTTCTGTTTTTGTGTTTAACAATTCTGCGGGTATTTCTTTTTTGTGCTTACGTAATGTAGAAACACACGTGAGCTGATATTATTCCAGCAACCTTAGAGCACTCATAACCATATCTTCTAGTTTGTTGCTTAATTTATATTATTGTCCTGTAATAGGTGAATACTGTTGGGCAAAATAAGCAACTATTATTATTATTATATTATTTTAAATAAAACTTGTGCGATGAACGAGTTGCTTAATATTTCTTCTCTTCGTTCATTCAACAAGAAGTGATCTTACTCTGATATCCACTCGTTAAATATTTAATTTTAACCGCATAGAACGAGGGGTACAAAAAGGAAAGAACGCTTCAATTTTACTTTTTCTCCGTATATATCTTTTTTCGCACTCTCCCACTCTCTTCGCGAGCAACACCGAATTACCACCAAGCATGTATATGTATAACCGGTGTGCGGAGCAATGATGCTTTGCACAGAGATGTATAATATATGAAACATAAACCAAACGCGAGAGCAAGGCCCAGAATTTGACACGGCCGTATTACAGCCCCGGCTCTCGTGTTCTTGCATCTTACATAAACGTAAGATAAGCTATATTATAGGGGGTATCAGACTGTAATTCATTTTCAACCGGACTCCAGTCAATTATTTAAAAATTGCCGTCCCAATGTGCATCATTTCTAGACGATACGGCGTTCCCGGACCAGTCGTATTTTGAAGTCGAAGAACAGCCGCGGCTTCCCGTTTGCGGAGGGTAGTTTCCTCGCGGGACCACTTCCAGCTTGTTTTACATCGTTTTGTTCTAACAATCCACTAGATCTTCTCTCTTTCGGGGGCGACCAGCACCAGATAAAGTTCGTATATACGAGTATTAGACGGGTGGTCTGGGTCTCTTCGATATATGTAAACTTTACAGTTCGACCGCGTTGGTTCGTGTGGTAGGATGGAGGAAGAGCACTCTACTGTTATTGAAAATTGAAATTCGGATATAGTCATTCGTACGTCCATAACTCAACGCTAACTGATAAAGATTGCACGAGCCCGGCGCCGCTTTTTCTATGGCGAGACTATGTATTTGTATCGTATACGGTCAGAAGAATTACATAAAGTAAAATGGTGTGCTGTTTTTTATTTTCCATCTACCGGGAGCTTTTTGAATTATATATGTATACACAAAGAACGAGTAAGATAAATCAACTGTAAGTTATAGTATGCGGAAGTTGGTTTGAGAGGACAAAAATCAAGAAAAATTAACTTCATACTCTGAAAAGTAGCAATACCAAAGTTTTATATAAATCAAAGTAAATATAGTTCGTAACATGTAGCACTTCAAGCCCTTAATTGTACAATACCAGATTCTGGAAAGACTCTTAATTAAATCCAAAGAAGCACATTCTTAGTGGCTAAAGTAAAGGCACCTATGGATGCTTCTTACATATCTATCTTTTAAATAATATTTGTTTGTAGTTTTTGGAATCTATTTAATATACACTTTGCTTTTTAGTCATAATTATCCATTTCTACAATTTCAAATGCTCCTTTAGCATTTACAGTTTTGCGTTTTGGTTTTTTAAGAACGTCAACTCTGTTGTACCATATTTTGTCCTCAAGAATCGATTCATCTGTAATTAGGTCCACTTTTTGCCATAGAACTTATAAAATATGTCCCATCATTTTCATTATTCTGAATTTTTAGTTCGTAACATTTATTTAAACATTTGACATGACGTTCAGAATTTTGGATTATACTATGTTCTTCCTCAATGACATTCCATTATTTATGTTGTCTTTTAAAGTTTGATATTTTATTCAGATTGTATTTGAATTTTTTTTTTGCAGAATTATCAGTCCTGATGAAGAAAATTTATGGAATTAAGTTTTATCCTTGGTCTTTGTATCTTTTTCGCAGAACATTCGCTATTGATATTTTGTTGGTTTGTATTTTCATCTTCTGTATCTTCTTTATGGCATAATAACTGTCCAAAATGTGTTTTGCTTATTAAAAGTTCGTTTTACCATTCTGGAATTATAATTTTGTGTCCGATTCACGTTCTGCGCAGTTCTTTTTTTAATCCTGAATTTCCATCAAAACAAAGCTATAATCACATAGCTGATAGTTCTTCTAACTATCTAATTCAACTATGTTAGATTCCACCAACAATATTTTTGCCAAATGAAAGATTAAGTTGTCGCTAGAGAATAGAATAAAAATCCCTAAAATCGGCAAATATCAAGTGACATAATCACTTTCCAAAATAACCTTCAATGTAGTTTTTGCATATCATTTGCACAGGCAGTAGGAAGTTATTAGGGAAAATAAATGTTAAACAAAAAATTAGTTATAAAAACATTTATTTTGTAACAAGGTAAATTTTAATAATACATGATGCATGATTCCACTTAGAATTCTGATGATAAATTGTTACGAATTTTTGTTTTGTTCAGGTTTTGCTTGAGAAAATACTCTTTCAGCAATAGCACATGAATAGTACCACTATTCAACAAAAAAGATTGAAAATAAAATTACATAACTTTTCAAATTTTGGATGTTCAACACCTGTCTTTATCTCTGATGGTTAGGCGAAATCACTGATATTGTTGTTCCAAGATAGGTGACAGATTAAATTCTCTTAGTAGTCGCCATTCTTGATCAAGTATATTTAATCCATCGGTGAAATTAAATTTGGAAATTGAATTGCATCAGAAAAGAAATGGAATCATGCTTTTTGAAACAACTTCAGAAGGTGTAATTATTGATATTTTTTTTAAATTTGTACTGATGAACTCCTTGGATCAAGTCGTTTATAAATTTGATGACAGCCTTCTATCAAAATTCCCATAAAAACCCAAAAAATTTTCTTCTGCAGCAGCAGATACAATTGTGGCACTTAAATTTCTATGATTACAAGCAAACCATCAACAAAATCCAGAACAGGCAAAGGAACTGTTATTAAAATTAAATGAAGTCTAAATAGTTACAACATATTCATTAAAATTGTCCAAACATCCAACCTGATTCCTGTTTTTCCAACACTCATTTCTCATATCAAAATAGATAACAAAGGTGCAACTATCCCATTACTCAAGTTGATGTTGAAAGTTCCTCTCGTCATTAAGATAAAAAATCAAAGGTACTGTTTCCAAGTAATTTTTGCACTTTCAACATCAACTTTGACTAATCATGTAAGTTTGATTACATCTTTGATACTGTAAAATTCTTTTAATAAAAAACAAAAGTAATTTTTGACCATCATAATGAAATGTAATTCATAAATTTATCATTGCAAAAAGAATCGAAATTTTTTCAAAATAATTCGTACAACTCAACCCCGGCCTTTCATTTAAATTTTTGTTGTATTTAAAGACTTGCACTTGAACAGAATGAACGGACTGCTTGTGCCCTAATAAATATCCCCTTCAAACACTAAACACTTTAACCCACTGAACACCAAACAAGTTTTAACTAAAACACCGACGTTGTTTCAACAGCAATGCTGTCATTATCAAGGCGATTTTATTGACGGTTATTATCTAATGTTAATTAATTCATTTCTTAAGTCAGAATTATCATTGGTAACAACTATGTTGTCAGTTTGAACTTCACCTAAAATCGTCATTGAAAGATTTTCGTTTTATTAAGCACAGATTCTTCAACATAGGATTCAGCAATCGTATCGCTTTTTAAAAGTCCCCTTTCCCTCGTGGCGTTTTAAATCGTCCTTACTGCTGTTGCGTTAGCAAAGATTTGTGGTGGACGTTCTACGAAAACAATGTCCCGTATAAATTTAATGATTCCGGCAAAATATAGATAGTTATCAATTTTGCTAAATGAAGAACAAAAGTCATCGATTCCAACCACTGGACTCCCACATTTGCTATTTCTTTTGATGGAAAATTCGGTCGTGGGGCTTGTTGTCCAAGAACCGGCTAAGAGCTAAAAATTTGTTAAATAATTCTATGGATTTTACTTTTCCTTCAAAAATCTGAAAATGATTCATAAATAATCGGAGAGCTGTTGGTCTTTGTTTTAGTTATATGAACGATCAAAATGTTTCTTTGTGCTCTATCTGGTATTGAAAGGGCTTTCAAATTCTTACAATAAGATAAAGTGTTTCTGCGATTTCCTGAGAAATCGAAATTTTAATGGATGGCTGTATTGAGCGGTTGGTGATAAATTAGATTTATATTTTCCTGCAATTTTTCATGCAATTTTTAATTTTCAATATTTTTCCCCCAGAACCTAGGACAAATACTTTCTGAGATACAGTCAAAACTTAAATTTAGAGCGAATATTAATCACTAAAGACTCTTATATTAATTGTAGAGCTCAATTATTAAAGAAATTAAGAATGTACATTTTAATAATTGTTTATAATTTACAACTTTTATTTGATACAATAGATTTGTCTCATTTTTGGCCCCGAAAGATATCCCTTTCCCACTCTAAAATCGATTTAATATAATCAAATACCTGATAGATCTAAAATCTACTCCAACTCTGTTAACCCACCACATGACTGTATATAATCTCTTAAAATGCTCGATGTAGCATTTGTTCCTTCTGCTCTCGTTTCAACTTTTTTATTTTCCATCGTATTTTTATTTTTTGTTCCTCATCGCTACGCCGTGCTTTCCTTTTGTTTCACCGGCAACGGCTCTCTTCGTGATTCTCTTTTTATACACTCTCGCTTTCCACCACCAATATAAACCGTTGTCTCTTCGCTCGCTCGTTCTCCCAGAACAGACGACGGGTTCGACTAATGAATATTTCTCGATGCCAAGACAAATGGGTTGCGAAGTCGGTTTAATAGTGGAGTAATCGGTCGGCAGCGCTACTCGGGACACCGGAATGTGTGCGCTTGAAATAATGACCGGGCTCCCAGCGCTGACACATTCCCTTCTTCTTCTTCTTGTGCTGTTGCTGCTGCTGCTGCTGCCGTTGCTCTGCTAGCCGTTTGGGTTTAACCAGAGCACTGGCGACGACGACCTCTAAATCTGTCCGCGACGCTCCAGACACATCAGTCCGCATAATGAGTTGCAGTCAGCCGGCAGGAGAGGAGCAACCATCCAAAGAGCAGTTCGTTATCTCCACCTCTGATGGACGGATAGATGGGATGGATGGATCGTGGTCGTTGAACGATAGATATGTGACAAAAATGTTGTCGGCATGTTCTAGCTGGGGTAATAAATATATTTAAGCGCTACCGGTGCTAATTATATTGCTTAATAGTATAAAAGTGGAAGTTCTTCTTCTTGATTTAGTTAACATTTATGTTACAATTAATATTTCGTTGTGTAAAGAGAAAATTACCCTACCGGGTACTTGTTACTATTTTAATAGCAACAAATCAACAATAAAACCTTGGATCAAGCAATAGTTTGAATGGAAAGAAAATAGCCTTTTCCTGAGCTTCTCCATACTTTATCTAAACCAATTGGAGCTTATAGAGCAACACTAGGCTGTCCTGGTGCTTCCAAACGCGAAGGATTGAACCAAGATGGTCCAAGAATAATTGTAATGCTGCTTTTTATACAAGAAATGTTGATGACACTTCCAATAAATTCAATCTTTGACCTGGATCAAACAATAATTTGAATCAATTGTTTTTGACTTGGAAAGACCTCCACTATATACCAACCACAGCACAGGAAACAGCATTTTCCTAAACTTCTTGGTACTTTATCTAAACCAACTGGAGCTTGTAGAACAACACTAGACTGTTCTGGTGCTTCTAAACGCGAAGGATTGAACCACGGTGGTCTAAGAATGATGAAAATGCTGTTTTTAATACAAGAAATATTGATGACACTTCAATAAATGCAATCTCTGGTCTTGCAATCTTTCAGTTCTCTTGTCCAGAGATTTAAACTCAAAGCTTCTACTCTAGAGATGCTTCCACAAATTTAGCCTGAACGTTCTTAATTACCATTCCTCGACTGAGATTGAGGTACATTCTCCAGATACACTGAAGTACATTAGCCCACGTCAGCTTGAGGTTGACAAACTTAAACTCCAGAGCTGTTACCACTCTCTTGTAATTACTTCTGGGAGTGAAGAAGCTTTTGTCTTGTTTCGTTCAATTTTCTTCGACGCAAATACAAAGTCCATAAGAGTCCTTTACAGAAAAAAATACTGGAAAACTATTGCATTTTGACCATTAATGGTTCGTTCGATTTCTAAAATTACTAAAGCTCTGCAAATAAAGAGATCTGATGAAGATACATAGTTACCCATTAAAAGGCAGTGCCAATATTATTATTCTCGGTGGTCCTACTTGTTTTTCCTAGGATTAGACTATGGGTCCTTTAGCCTTCTATTCTAAATGAAAGGTTCATCACGCTTCTGGTTTTTGCCCTAGGAGGTGGTCGATCTATATCGAGTTCCATGAGGTGCGCTATCAGGGGGTTGATTGCGATGCTTGTCCTGCCCAGTGTCTTCCTAACCGACGCTGTCAAATGATGCTTTAAAGACGGGAGATGGAGATCAGATCGTAGCTGGACGACGCTCCTGTGACTATTCTTAGTATTCTGTTTTGGTGAACTTCATATGGGTCTTAGCGATACTTGTTCTTTCGTGTGATAACAAGACCAAGATAGGAGAGAAGGACTACGTCTGTGATCAATTAGATTGCAAAAATGATTAGAGGATTCAAAAGTTATCAGGAACTAAGCAGCTTAGCATATTGGAAAGACGAATTGTCCACCTGCAAAATTATAAAGACTTTCATCACTTGCATCTTAGTTATCTCTCCCTTCTCTTTCCTCCCCCTATATACGAAGAGTCATGAGCCATTAATTTAAACAGGAATAGACAAGTCTGTGGACCTGACAATTTGGGTCCCTCAATAAACTGCAAAGGTTTAGCAAGCTTTCATTCAAACTGTTTCAAATTCGACAAAGCAGCATCCTCGATAGACTTCACAATATTAGAGTAGAGTAGAGTCAAATTGGAGCCTTATTGAAACAAATATTGGATATTCGTTTTCGACTTACAAGCCGATATAAATGGGAGTTCCCCAAGGCTTGCTTATGGGGCCTGAAATGTTTTTATTGCCCACGATATAGTACTTTTTTTTCGTGAACTTGTTTGAAGACCAAAAGCTTGGTGTTTAGACCTTATTTTGTATATAAAGTTGTACTTTTGTTTTCAAGAGTAAATAAAAGCACTGCTCTTGTATTCGTATCTCTATCTTGCTGAAACCAGGTGGCATAATGAACTGTTATCTAGTGTGTGAACAGCGCGACCAATATCTTTGCTTCAATAAATAAAGAAGTCCCACAGGGCATTTTATTGTTATTACACTTCACTCTGGATAATATTGTCCACGACTGTATATTTACCAAAGCGCGACAATGATATCGTCCGATCGAGACCTTAAATTATGCAGATATATTCGCCCATCTCATGCAATTGTGCTGTTATTCAAGAGAGTCTCGCCCGAACGATTTTTGTCTGGACTTAAATGAGATGCTCTTAAATTATCTTCAGCGAGAAGATGTAGAGGAGAGAATGAGAAATTAAGTCAACCGGTTACGAGAAACAAGCATATACCTTTAGCACTACTTTACATATTCAATACATACGGTTACAAATTTAGTAATTCCATCTCTCGACTCTTCTTCAATTTAATAAACAAACATTTACCAATTATACTTACTTTCATTTAATTGGTGGTAGTTAACTTGCAACTTGTAAAATTGCAAATTAAAAAAAAAACGAGTCGTAAGTTCCGCTCACGTTTTAAACGTCACCGCTACTGTTATAAATCTACAAGAGTGTGAGGGATGTCCGGATGAGTTGCATTCGTACAAAGTCGAAGAAGACGATAACGGAGCATTCGGCAGGCAGGAGAGCAGCAACCGCGTTCAGAAGAGGAAGAGGGTCCCAGTCATGCTGACTTGCATCGACAAGAGTGGCACTAATTAGAGTCCGGACCCGCGCAAACCAATACCGAATGGACGACGGACGCTCGCCTTAGATATGACGACGAGTTCTCTCAAAAAAGAGGACGTATACACAGTGCTCCTCTGCTGCGCCCTTTGATCTCAGCATAAAGAGATATACCCATTAGGTTTTCATCATGCCATGCGGCCGCTGGTCTGTTTGTGCTCTCAGGGATTAAGGAAATATAAGTGGCGAGCTGTAGGAGACTCACTCTCCTCGTTCATTATGAATTAATGTCTGACCTTTCACATCAAACGGGGCGGACGTTCATTTTTGGAATGGACTGGACGATTCTTCTTCCGCCGTCCATCATCGAAACTATCATCGTCGCGTTTACAATACGACATACCGACTCGTCAAGGAAACGAGTCGGTTTTTGCCGTTTAACGATATTAAAAATTACTAATGTATAGGGACATCTATAGTTCAATAATTGTCTCCGAATTGAATACTGAGGCAATCCTGAATCTAATGTAATCAGTCAATCATTAATCAAAAAGGGATAATACGATCAGACTTGTATCAATTTTGTTTCTAACTCTGTGGTGTCTCCATAAACTCGTTGAATATTGATCAACTTTTGAACTGCTTCTAAGAGCCATTTACTGCCAGTGGTCTTCTTTGTAAGCGGCGATTCATCATATCTTATCATATGACAGAACAATTCTCTGCAATGCAAGCTTGGGAGGTTGGTATTGTTAAATCAGTTAAAACTGACTGGAAGAAAGGATGTCCTAAGGTGTAAAAAAAGAAAAGGATCTTCGTTGACTTTCGTTGGACTACTCTTTCTTGTATGGCTCTGGTGATATGTTCTTATATCTTTATTCTTTGTTTCTTGCGCTTCCTCTGAAAGTTCACCAATTGGAAGTAAGGCTTCTTGAACTATGATAGGTCCATGAATCAGTAACTTATGCACTGAAGGTGGCATCTAATATCAACTGTATGTACAATAACGTGTAGTGTTGGGATGTTTTTAGACAGTATTGCTCTTTTGTTTCCAAAGCCAGATTTTGGGATGTCTACTAAAAGTCCATTTTTTGCCGGAATTGGGTTTACAAAAGCCGTTTTCGTGTGTCAAACTTGAATACTGTCCATGTTTTAAAATCAATGCTACATGTAATAAGCATTCAAAACATCTAATGTAGGAATGCAACACAGAGAGGCCAAATTTTAATGTATTATTTTCAAGTGGTCGTATCATTCATTTGTGAAATTTTAGCTTTACATATGTAATACGTCACACTGGACGTTTTTGTCAATGCGTTGCAGATCTTGCCATCAACCATTGTTCGGGATAAATGAAAGTTTATTGGCCCGACTGACGATTGGTGAGGCATTAAACTTCACTGTTGGCGCTTGCTTCTTCTAGAATTGATATTTCTGAAGTTTCAGGTATCCACTGGAGTCTTAATGGCCGACAATATCTTTTAGAGGAAGGTCGAGGCTTTTTCCGTACAATTTCTTCTGAATTTACATCTAGCTTAAGAGGTACCAAAGAAGTAACAAAAAGGATGTCCTCTGTACGTGGTGAATCTTCAGTTCGGTATTTGTCAGTTGTGTCAATCATACCGCATTTTTAAATACTTTCACAGGTTTTGTTCAGTAAGTTCTGTAGAGGCACCTCATACCTTTTTTCACTTATTGTTATTTCATGTGGATAAAATTCTTTTTTCGTGGGAAGAACTTTATAGTATGGAGCATACAAATCATGTCTATGACACTTGGCTCCACTTCTTAACGTAGATCGCCTGTAAAATTAGAAAAACTTACCAAAGACAGGTCTTATTGTCAAAGAGCAATTTTCAAAGGCACTAGAAGGTCTGCCAACACGCCTTGGTTCTGTTGACGAGGGATAATAATAATAATAATAATAATAATAATAATAACGTCTTTATTGCCCAACAGACATACATCCACTAAAAGGACAATATTAAGTAATAATATGATGCAATGCTCTAAATCTATATGTATACTAAATACTATACTAAAACACTATAATATATGTACTATACTAAAACAGACATCTTAATGGGGTAATGTGGGAAGAGGTAAATGGAACGGATCGGGATAATACTTATTTACGTTCCTCGCCATATGGGTAAGAGGCGCCCTGGAGAATACATTAGTTCTTGCTGTGGCAACGGCGAAGGTGTCAGACGAACGAGTACCATGTTTGGGAACAAGAATATTTATATTGGAGAGCAGATGCGGGGCATCGATTTCGTTGCGTATCAATTTTAATAAAAAGTTAGCACTATTTAGTTCTCTGCGGTCCATTAGTGACGTAAAATTATGTTGTTCTAGTAATTCTCCGTAGTCACAGCCTCGTGGAGGATAGATACCCGATGCTTTAAACGAAAGATACTTTAGGAACCTTCTCTGGACTCTTTCCAATAGCAGGTTTTGAAAAAGGAAACATGGGTACCAGATTATAGAAGCAAATGCAAGCTTTGGACGCACCAGGGTGAAGAATAACATTTTTAGGGTACTTAAGTTTGAGAACGAGCGGCAAGACCTGATAACAAAACCAAGCGAGCGTGATGCAGAAGAACACATTGCAGATATGTGATCGGTGAACTGAAGTCGTTGGTCAAACAGAACACCCAGATCTCGTATTTTGGCCAGCCTCGGTATAGAGAATTGTCCCACAGAATAGGAAAATGATATCGGCTTAGTTTTTGTGGTAGAAGTAACAACGGCACACTTGCTTACGCTTAGCATAATCTTATTTTGAGAACACCAATTATTAATAATATCAAGATCTCTTTGCAATGCTTCACAATCGGAAATGGTAGATATCTTGGAATAAATTTTTAAATCGTCAGCATAGGCGAGAACACGGGAACTGAGACTGGATAAAAGATCGTTGATATAAATGTTAAAAAGAAGCGGGCCTAAGTTTGATCCCTGAGGAACCCCTGATGAAACTGTGAATGTTCTGGAATAGAAGCCGTTATAGCAAACGTAACTGGTGCAATTATCTAAATAGGAAGCCATAAAGTTTATAGTCGTAGAAGAAAAACCCAGGGAATCAAGTTTAGAAAGCAATATAGTATGGTCTATGGTGTCGAAGGCCTTGGCAAAATCAGTGTATAAAACATCAACTTGTTCTTGTGTGTTTATGCAGGAACTAATATAATGCGTAATTTCAGCTAGATTAGTTAGGACTGATCTTCCTTTCATGAAACCATGCTGCACAGGTGCGATGTAACATTTCACATTATTGTAGATTTTATTGTAAATGAGATGCTCAAATACCTTAGCACAACCAGATAGTAAACTAATAGGCCTATAGTTCAGTACGTCCCATTTATTCCCCTTTTTTAATACTGGGTTGACTTTGCATATTTTCCAGATATCTGGAAAAGTCGAGGTACGCAGAGCGAGATTAAATATTTCGCACAATGGATCACACAGTACAGGTGCACTATCTCTAATAGTGCACCTGTACTTCAATATTGGCCAAGTATGCGTCGTAGTCTCTACGTAATTCCAACTTAACCAATCTCCGTACCCTGACAAATTCGTCCATGTATTTCGGTGAGCCAGAAGATTTCCATTTACGGTGATAGAATTCCTTTAATTTAATCAATTTGACCGTACTTCCACTGTACCAAAAAGGAAATTGACGTGAGGAACAAGTATATTTCGGCACATATCTGTCAACCAATGATTGCAGTGTTGCATAAAAAGACGAAACAGCAACGTTAACGTTGTTGAGCGCTTTTAAATGAGACCAGTCTATTGTGCTAAGTTCACTGTATAAGTCGATAAGATTTGCTTTTCTAAAGTTATATCTGGGACTAGAACTTGAGGGAAAATTGAGGGTAGATTGAGAGGTCAAGGAAATTATAAAGCTTAGCGCAGGATGGTAGTTGTCTTCAGGAACCAAAGGATGTTGATCACGTTCAATGGTAACGTTACAATTCAAATTAGTTAAAACTAGATCTAGTAATTTGTTTTGGCTATTTAGAACAGTATTGAGTTGTGATAATTGTAACATGTTCATAAAATTACACAAAATGTTATATCTACGATCATTGGTATTATCTAAGGCATTAAATTTTGGACAATTGAAGTCTCCACATATAACAACTTTTTTGTCGATTAAGCCAAGTGCCAGACTTTCAAAGAATACCTCATAGTTATCGTTATCAATTTGCGGAGGAACGTATAGTACAATAAAATGAACCGTTTGTGAGAGTAAATTACATTTTGAAATGATTACATCAACAAGAGGTACTAATCTACTTAAGTGTGACACATCACAATTAAAAGGTCGCAAATTGTTCGACGCTGCAAGTAACACGCCGCCACCAGTAGACTTTCCTACCTCAGCAAAATCTCTATCCTTTCTGAGTACACCATGTGTAGAATCAAATAATTCTCCGTCACCCACGTCGTCTGAGAGGGGGATGTGGAAGGCACCGAAGAACTTCATCAGGAATAATTTCTTCTTGCAACCAAAATTCAAATTTTGCCAGAAAATGATCGCTTTTTCTGTCTACACTTCTCCAATTACGATAAGAAGATGCAAAAAACGATTCTCTAGTGAACTGTATAAGAGTTTTCGTAGTAATTTCATCGCCATCTGGTCTAAAATTCATACGAGTGATCATTAATCTTTTCTCCGTGTTAAGATAGTACAAAGACAAAAAAACTCACAAAATTCAACTAAAAAAAGTACGAAGTTAGTCAGGGACACTTTACAAAATTGCACTGACTATATCACTCACATATCCACAGACCTGCACAGACCACTTACACAATAATTACTTGCAATTTGCGCGTAAACTTAAAATATATTTGAAGAAAATAGTGATAGTGATATTTCGAGTTCACTTTCTGAGATCAGAAATGTTGCAAAAGCTGTAAGTTTGAATTTGTTGCCAGAAAAATTAAACACATTGTATGAGAAGCAACCACTTCATAATATGGTGTAATGCGAAAAAATATGTAAATGTTTGGAAAACGTAATTGTTGCCTATTTTCCCGAGAAAGCCAAAAGACACTAAATTCGTCACTTTCAGGTTCCAGTTTACAAATAATGCCAATAAGTAAATTATTGTAGTCTATTCTATTAACCATTTGTTATAAATATGTTACAATAAAGTTAATGATTATTATTATTAAGCGATTGTAGAAAAATGTTGCAATAAAAGCAAAAAAAAATGTGTCAATTTTTGGCTTTTAATATATAAATAATACCTAATATAAATCATGCAGAAGATATTACTGACATCCGTTTGAATTTACCGCTAAATTAGATTACTTCTTTCCTTCAACCACCTGAGGCGTTCAAGTATTCAGTTTAAATCTAATGCACGGGCGTCGAGTATCTCTATAGATGTTAGTGATTTGTGCACGTATCTGTCAAGCAATCACACAGTTGGAATTCCTTAGCAACAGCCAATGACATACATTTTATAGTGAAAAAATCACTCAGGCACACAAATTTCCTTACTTTCCAGCCTAATGCATGGCAAAATGAACCCAGCCTAAGACAGTAAATTGCGAAAACATCAGATAAAACTGACGAACTTACTAAAAGTTGACTTTATTGCAACAATTTTTTTCTGTGTTTCAACTAGTTATTTATAAAAGAATAGTGTGCCTTATATTATCTATTTCGATATTGTCCCACTCTTGTCGCAGCTAGCCATACAAACAGAAACAAAAATTATAATCTTTAGTATTTAAAGAGTAATGTTAATGCAATTATTTTATTTTGTCCTGAGTTGTCCTACTAAACGATTTACGGTGTTATCACAGTAGTTCTAACAAAAATACATGACTCGTAAAGTAGATACTTAAGTACATCACTACTAACTTTCTTCCTAATGGATATAACTTCCAAATTAAAGATAAATTTGAAATAACAATTTTAAACCACTGTGTCGCCTTGGAACTTGTGGCCACCTTGTGGCGACTCCATCAATCAAAGTGACAGATGACAGATTAATAAGAAGTGTTGCCAATCGACACAAATTAAAACGTTCCAATTTAGAATTCTACATTATCGACAATACGAAGCGAATGTCATTGCTCGCAACTCCTCATAAAAATGCAAGTAGAGATATTAAAAATGATTACACGACGTCTACGATACTTTGTAGCGCATAAATAATTGTGTGTTTTAAAAGATATGACAGTTCGCAAGAATCATAATAATAACAACAGCGAGGAGGAAATAAATGAGACTAATTTGCGTTTCGCATGTCGTTTCCATGTTCCTTAGACGGCACTATCGCGCATATGCATGTAACAACACGCATAACATTTAAAAAACGACCGCATGAAGTTCCAGGTTTCGCGCAAAGTAAGCGTGCACGTTTTGTTTCCTCGTTGTTAGACGGTGGAAAGCGAAATTAATTATACACAATCTCATTAAAATTCTTCATTTCTACACTTATACAGACTTTATATACATAAGATATCTTTTTATGTGGTATGAAGTTTTCTCGGAATTAAGATAGGGAATATGAAAAATATTCTTAAAGAATGACATCCATAATAATTTCGATGCGTCATTATACGGGACAAAAGGACAAATCAGATATGAAACAGTTGATGTCGGGGAATCACAGCTTGCGCCCGGACATTAATATAGACGTTGGTTTCATCAACGAAGTTGCTAACGTCCCGTAGTAATGCAAAGAAACAAAAGAAGAGAAAATGGAAGCGTAAACGAAACGAATGCCGCACGACCGCAAAATGCCTACTATAAAACCATAACAACCGCACTACTGTTTATTAAAAGCAATATGAATTATGTTTCCCGCATTGTAAAGATATTTTTATGACGGCTGCCGTTCTGAACCGTCTCTGCAGACGTTCTTGCTGGTTCTTTTATACTAACGGCTGTTGTATCTTATATTACCTACTATACTGAACGGCAGTTACTGTTTATAAAATATCGATGAATGTAGCTCTAGCTTTATGAATGATTTTTGTTTGTATTATATATTGTATAACAAAATTAAACTAAAAAATTGAAAATGGGAAAACGAAAACGACCAATAAGAAATTCAATCGGACACCGTGTCACTACCGAAACAGCTGTACGAATTAAATGATATACGATCCGCTTTTAACTTTTACGCAGCGCTGAATACAATCTTCAAACCTTTCTATTTCTGTATAGGAAACTATCACCGCCTTCTAACTGGAAAACGAACCTTTTCACGTCTTGTCTACATCTACCGGTCCATATACACCCACTTAAAAGACATTCGTTCAATGTTGCATCCGAATACCTACGGGCAAATCGAGCGGAGTAATTAGTGAAGTGTGCCAATTACCGGTGATGAAATTTTCGTATCGAAAGAATAAATCTTCCGATAAATTTCGTAGCTACTACTAATACATACGCTTACCGGTAAAAAAAAATTAAAAAACTCCAACATAACATCGGGTATGGCAGAAGCTCAAACGATTAAACGTTAAGATTAACGCGATGTCAGCGCAATTTTGACAAGGTAAATTGTTAAGTAAACGAAATGTTAGCGTAAAAATAGGAATGCGCAAGTTTTAAAAATTATAATTGGTTTTGGTTGACGTTAAGTAAGAAAAACCGATGTAAACATATTATAATATTATTTCAAATGATATAAGTAGCTACAAATAAATTTGGAAAAGTTAGTGATGATTGAAACATTTAAAACAAAATTAATGTGTTCTGGCTTTATGAGATACTAGCAGAGATGTAGTGGAAGTATGAACGACATTAACACCTTCTCCAAAAACACAATTAAGCAACTTGCGATCAAAAAGAGCTTAACTACCAAAATAATTATGGGCAGGACAATTGCCTTGTACAAATTTGACTTTACGAGGCTTTCTAGCCGAAATCTTGCCAGTGATTACATCAAGAAGGTTCGTTTAATATATTCTTTTGATAATTTTGCCTAATTTGAGATAGTCAATATGCAGGATCTGATCTTTATTCCAGAACACAATAGCTATGATCTTTTTGATTGTCATTCTGGCACCCTTGAATTTTGGGTCTCTGATGGTTCGTAGTAGACTCAAATATCATTTATTAATTCAATAAATCATCCCATTCGGCACCATACTCGTCTAAAATCGATTGAACATCATCAACTTCTTTCTTCTATTGTTCATTGGATAGCAATTTAGTCACCCACTTTGCCAAGACTTTTCTGAACTGAAGACGCGTTTTGATCATGTTCTGTAGGCATCCTATTGACTCAACGAATTCAGCTGAAAGTAGGGCCAGTGATTTTTTAAAATTCTTTACCAAAGACAATCGGTGATGGCTTTTAACAATCTGGGATTAACCGGATTTGCTGCGTGACGGTTTCTGTATCACCTTATTTGTGGAGCATTCAGGCAGAAATTAATAAGTCCAATTCTGTCATTTTTTAGCTGTTCATAGATCCTAAATCTTTATGATGATTTTGAGTGAAATGGAAGATTGTACGACTTCAGGCAAAAGCTTACAAGTCCGTAACATTATGTTTTCATCTGCAAATTTAAGCAAAACTAAATAAGTACAGCATACCATGCATAAAAGTTTATAAAATTTCAAGCAAAAGTTGATTCAGATTCTGATCTGAAGACACTTTTATGTAATGATGAAAGTTCTCCGACAAATCGGGAAAAAAACGGGGTACTGGGGTGGGAACTGAAATAGTTGCCATTCTTCAAAATTTTTGTTTTTTCTTTAATTTTCTTTCATTACTACAACTATATATCATAGGTTTTAAGCACACGTTCAGAAAATAAAAAGAAAAATTAAAAAGCTTCATAAATCCATATCTATTTTTAAGCAAAACTTAATAAGTCCATGGCATTCAAGCAAAACCTCGTATTTCCAACAAAAACGTCCTGATTTTTGTAGAACAGATTTTTTTTTGTGCGTGATCTTATTATGAAGAACACAACAATTTTGTCAATATTTTGTTTTATTCCATTTATAAACTACTGATATTAAAAGTGTTGATACTGAAATTTCTTTAAAAAGGACTCAAGGGATCAATTTTTTGCGTAAATGCTGCACATTTGAAATAATGATAACGCATTGTACTGCCGATTTTCAAATAAATTTTACAATTCGAAACAGTCACTCAACTTCCAAGCTCCTGCAGCTCCCTCCTTAAGGAGACCTGTCAGTTAGTTAAATTTTTTTCCGCAAGGAGCACGGGGACTTGTCATCCAACCTTCATATTGTTAAAATATATAGGAATTTATGAGGAACTGAGAGGGGGGAGAGGGTGCTTTCCTCCAGAGCGAGGCCATTTCTTTTGCCTCCCATTCTTGAGCTAATCTTTGGGAACGTCAAGGAAGGGTTTTTCCTATTTTATATAACAATATTAAAATTTGGTTTTCATTTTGTTCTGTTGAGTTGTCAGTCCAAACTTTTATTTCCAAATTTTATTGACAGCATCTTCTTTATTTAACAGCAGGCAGGGGGTGGCTGCCTGCTACGTGCCTAAGTAGGTAAACTGTGGGGGAACGGGCTCACTCACTCAACGTGGACACGCTGTATAAGCCAAGCACTACATACGGCCCTCCGATGACTCATCACTCGCCCGTGGAAACACCTCTAGTGCATGCCTTATAGTCGCCGAGTTTAGCAGAAAGTAGGGCCGGAGATGTTTTAGGATTTGTCACCAGACAGTCGGTTATGGCTTTTAACCATCTTGAGATTAACCAAATTTGCAGGTCGTCGTACTTTCGTCTGCGTGGTAGTTTCTATACCATCTTGTTTGCAATGACAACACCATTTGAAGATAGTACTGCAATGTGGTCATTAGCTGCCATATGCAGTATTCAGCTTGCGTGTTCAGAAGAACTGATCAGAAGAACTGTCACTTAGATCATTTTTTTGGGCAGATGTCCCTGCACACAGACATACATACATATATAAAAAAAATTGGATTTTATTTTGTTCTATTCAGTTATCAGTCCAAACTCTTATTTCCAAATTTTATTGACAGCACCGTCTTTATTTAACAGGCTTCAAAAGGCAAGATGCAATTCATCCTTGATCCACCCCCTCCCAGCTAAGTACGTACACATAAAGAAATGATTCAGATCACCCATTACATTAACTTTATGACCTTATGGACTTGCCCTAGTGGAGATTTACTACACCTACATGAATATGAAAACAACATTAATAAAGAGGTCGGAAATTGTCAGAGAATCAAAGATAAAGATGGAGAATTTGAAGGATCTATGATATCCATCTACTGATATCAATTTCTTGACTATAAGGTTATCAAGTCTATGATCATATAGATTGCAAAATTGTAGCAGTTGAGCTGACTTAAATGAACTTCTTAAAATTATTACTAAACAGGAAAAAAGAATTAGCAGCAGAAGAATTAGCTCCACAATGATGAAGTTCAATTCTACATATTTGCTTCTTTTGCTGCACAGTTGAACATTGTTCTTAATTAATATCATTGATCACTATAGCTGTATCTACTACAAAATAAAACTAATCTATTCTCTCTATTATTACCATTAAACGGGTCGATGGCCGAAGTGGTTAGGCGGCTGACTATTGTTGTGAGAGGACGATAGGTGCCGGGGTTCAATTCTCTGGAGGGACGGTGACATTTTTTCAGAGAGTTCGTAACGAATTAAATGAAACCAAAATTTTATTGCGTAGCTCGGCAATGTCATTAACTGGTTCAGCATAAAGTTTATTTTTCAGAATACCCCACAAAAAAAATCTAATGGCGAGAGATCCGGTGACCTTGCAGACCAACGTACTACTCCACTATTCCCAATCCACTGATTTGGAAATTGTTCGTTTAAATGATCACACACCGCCCTTGCATTGTGCGCTGGTGCACCATCATGTTGAAACCATAATTCTGGAAGTCTCCTTAAATTTATATTGTCCAAATATTCGGCAAATGTAGTTCTAAGAAAATTTAGGTATCGTTCTGAGTTTAGGTTTTCCTCATAAATAAATGGGCCAATAACTTGTTCTCCCACAACTCCCGCCCAAACATTTAAGCCAAATCTAACTTAATTTCGAACTGGTCTATTGACTCTTGGATTTTCAAGCAACCAGACGTGCTCTGATATTTCGATTAAATAATCCACAATTTGTAAATTTACTTTCATCCGTCCAAATAATGTTATTTAAAAAATTGCCGTCTCTGTTGCTAGGCCAATGACACCATTCTAAACGTCTTTCGGTATCCCCAGGAACTAAAGCGTGCGAAACGTGTATTTTGTAGCATTTGTAATTGTTCTTTCTCAAGAGTATCCAAATTTTAACATGATGCGCGGCATCGATAGTGTTTGCAACTTGTCGGGTAGAATTGGAAGGGTTATTGTTAATCTAAAAGAAGAAATTATAAAAGAAAATTGAAATTGTTAAAACAGCTCTTGACTGGAGTTTTATTTAAACTATATGTTTTTATAAATAAAGTAACAATTAAGAGAATATTATGTATTTAGAAAATAAAAACTATTAATTACCTCTTCTAAAATTTCTTCATTCTCATTATTATTAGAGCAATCTCCATACTTCTTTCGAGTTTTACGAAAAGATCCATAAAGCGAAATGTTGAAATCTAATTTGCTAAAGAATGCTCTGTGTGGTTGTTGTCTTTCTGGATATTGTTTAAAGTAAATTGCGCTCGCTATTACTGAATTACTGTAATTAGCATAATAACACTTTAACATGTCGCGTTTTTCTTCATCGGAAAAATCCATTGTAATAAGTAAAACGATTTTCAGTATGATTAAACAGTAAACAAACTAAACTATGCGGAGAAATGTCAAAACGTTTAATTTTTGTGATCACAGCACACCATATTTATCGTAGTACTGTTATTTTTAACATTTGCTGCATTTATAGCCATTTAACTTTCTTTAATGAGGACACATGAAAAAATATCAGAAAAAATTGATCTATTTAACGATGCCAAGATCTAATATGGCGGCCATAAGAAAAAATGAAGTTGATGGTGGTCAAAGCGAGACGAAACGCTTTAAGCAAAATCTAATAACACCTTCGTAAAGAGATCAAAAAAGTGCCTGTAGAATGTATTAATCTTGTTTTCATCCCTGCAATAGTAACTTCAGAACAGAAGAAAAAAGAAAAGTGTGTTCTTCGGTTTTTCGGAAATATTTAACCGACTTTGTATCTCTTACCGTTTTCGAGATCCCAATGGTGACCCGCGAATTTGTAACGGCCTGTATAATGACATTACCGATAATAATGATTAATTTTCGCGCAAACTAATGTCAATAATACTCTAACGACAAAATTTGCTCCGCTACGTAAAAAAAAAATCAATGTTTGCTCGGATTGATAAGGATTACTAAATCGATATTAGAGAAGATTATTGCACAAATTGTTCTCTTCATAATTCTTATGGCACTTTTTTTATCACATTTTCGCGATAATGGAAACAAACATTGAGTTGTCTTTTTTTATTTCTTAAAGGCAAAACTTTATTATCTACACAAACGCCTATATCGGTTTTATATAAAGATAACTTGGTAGCGAAATCGAAACACAAGAATGAGTAAAAGAATGTTAATCGCTGGTGCTTAAAAATTAAAAAAAAAGGACCTTAATTATGACAGTCGCAAGATGTATATCCACAAAAAATAAGATTTGTGCAGGAATATAAAGAAATGATACATTTACAGCTGTTTATGAATGCTGAATATGCACACGTACGTTTCATTTTTTTCCTTTTAACTACATTAATAACTGAAATGCATTCTTCGAGAAATTGCCTGCGAAATGGAGATGTTTTTAACACCGCGAAAGTCTCAATAAAGCGTGTTCACGAAAGAAATAGCATTTGTTTCTGGTTATTTATGAACATACCAAGATATTGCTGCATGTTTTTTTTTCTTAAACATTAATCATTTCCAGCTTGAAAATGATAACGTTTAATTTTTCATTTAAACAAAATCTAAAACTGCCTTCAAGCAATTGAATTGCGGTCATATTTCACGAGCACCATTGTATATTCGCATACTCCATTTGTCTGCGTACTTAAGATGCCAACAACTGGCGACTGAATGAATCTTCATCCTCAGCTTATGTATGAATGTGTGCTCATCTCTTTTAATATTTTCATTGTCGGGGATCCTATTATTAGCGACGGGCATATTAAAACCCATCTCTTCCCTATAAATAGAAGCAATTTTAACCCTTCGTTTGCGTTCTGCGCGTGTAACAGTAGACGTATTTTCTTAAAGGGCATGAAGCCATCTGTCACCTATTCAAAAATATACTTTCAAATAAGCAATAAATCTGCAACTTAAATCCGTATGTATATATCGTAGCCCCTTTACTCTTTCCGGTATTATATTTACCGAAAAATGCTACAATTTTAAATGGCGCTGTTTCAGGTTTTTTATTTTCCTTTTTATTTTTTTTTGATCCAGGTTGTGTGCAGTTTAGTCGTAAATTTATTTCTTGTTAGCGTCCGCCAGTGTTAAAGTTATTTATTATAGACTCGTTGCTAAGGGTATAGTGACTGAAAATATTATTTGTGTTCAATATTATTTTAAAGAATCAACAAAACAATGAATCAATTTGGAGTATCGAGTTAAGAAGATCGGGAAAGCATCACGTTCGATCTGTGCTTTGTTTGAAAATGATGCAGACTTCTTCAGTCGTATTATGACTGTGGATGAAACTTGGGTACATTTCTACGAACTAAAAACAAAGCGAGAATCGATGAAATAGAGACACTCTGGGTCTTCAAGGCCTAAAAAGTTTCGTGTTCAAAAATCTGCTGGAAAAGCTGTTGCTTCAGTTTCTTGGAATTGCCATGGAGTAATCAGGGTACTTCAAGGCTACTTTCCCTAACTTGTTCAAGAATGCCAAAATAATACCTGTAGTTAAAAAAGGAGATCGGTTGAGTTTAAATAATTATAGACCAATTTCCATATTATCACCTATCTCCAAGATACTGGAGAAGAAGTTTTTCTTTTTTTGACTTCTTCATTTTGAATTGGGTTTATTTTAATATTTTGAAGAATATTTATTTTATTTTTAGGTCTTTTAGAGTTTTTCCTTCCAGTTTTTCCTTTCCATTTCCTTTTGTTTTATTTTTTTATTTTCTTCTCCTTGCTTTCTCTTCTTCCTGCATTATTTTCTTCCTCCTCAAGTAGTAGATTACTTAAGGTAATCTTTCTATGTCTTTTTTGTTTTTTCTTTTGGGGCTGTCTGGCCATTGAAGAATAGTATTCAAAGAGCAATTAAGGTACAGTTACAGTCTCAGCAATATTACAAGCAACTCTAACTTTTTGCTTGTCGTTAGAAACTTCCATTGGTCCACTGTCGTTGCTGATTGGAGCTGCAGAAACCATTTTATTTTCGTCATAATTATGCAAAGCTAGGTTTAATTCGTCGTCAAAATTTTCTGTTTCTATGATTTCTATGGGTGTATTCTCAATTCTACCTGACTCTTATTAAAAAAATTCCAAATTTTTGAAAGACAATCTCTTTCAGAATTATTTATAATTTTGTTGTCATTTTCAAAAGATTCAATCAACTTCTTACCAAGAAAACTTTTGAAAGTGTTATAATCGAGGATAGATTTATTTGTAATCACACTGCGATCATTATTAACTGCTTCTTTTTTTTCATTTAAGTTTTGGAGAATTTTATTGGTCCCTCCAAGGCACTTTGAACAGTCAATAGCATTACAATTCCATGGAAAGAGCCAGTCGCTGTAAAGCCATTAACTATTGTAGAACTTTAGACATATTTTTCCATTACTTTGGAGAGGAGTGGGGCAAAATTTTCTTTTGTAAATTGCAGTAACGGATGTTCTCTCCTCCACTCTAAAATCCCTGTTTGCCAGCCACTCTTTAAAGGTTTGAAGGCGGTAACATCTGCAGGTTGCAGTAACCTTGTGGCAATGCAATCAAAATGGCTTATCTGTAATGTGAGATAAGTTTTATGTCCATCTACAAAGAGTATAAATGGCTTTTCAATTCTTTTCTCTTCAAGGTATAAATTAAATACATTGGCATCATATTAATAAAAATGGGAAGCTTTCATCTAGCCATTATTTGAATAGCCAATTCCCCATTTATTAGGCACCGTTTCAAGAATTTCTTTTGGTGGTTTTCTTTTATAAGGGCATATAATCATGGGTGGCAAAAGGTCTCCATTTGTGCTAAAAGTAAACATTACTGTAAGCGATGCTTTCGCTAATCGATCTACTTCGTAAACATTTTTTGAACCTCTGCAAGCTATTACCTTTTTATTTTTTGGACAAAGTTGAAATTTTTTTTTGTCACCATTAGAAATTCTATTGGAATCGTTTAAAATATGTTATAATCCTTCTCTTTCTAGCTTATTCTCAATGGTTTCAAACCATTTTCTTATATTTATTTCATTAATGTAAGAGCTGGCTTGGGTAACAGCTTCAGTAGTTCTAAGGCAGAGTTCAGTCTTTTTATAAATGCCCGATACCATCCCTTACCAGGTAAACCATCAGGAAAGGGAGTGCTCCTATTTCAATATTTAATAAAGTTCTGCACCCTATGCATTACATCTCCTATTCTCCTTGGGAATATTTTTTTTGACAGGTATTTATCCAACTGAAAGTAACATTTAATGAGATTGCATCCTAGGTGCTATTTCTATATCTTTTAGCCAAACGAAGCCCTTTAGCCCAAATCTGACACTGTCATCGTATTCAGCATGGCCAGTTACATATATATTCAAATTTTCAAGGAAATCGAAGAGGTCGAGATTTTTTTCAAAAATCGGGGGATTTTTGACCATTTTCGGAGGGCGTTCGATTTCGTTCAAATTTTGGATACATATGTAATTGATCATGCTGAATACGAAAAAATTGTCAGATTTGGGCTAAAGTGATTTGTTTGACCAAAAAAATATAAAAATAGCACCTAGGACGAAAGCTCCAATTCCGCATAGGAGCACTTTGACTTCGGTTTTTGTAGGTGTAAACGGCGCCAAACTCCGCGGCTATATCTTCTTTTCATAGTAAATTTTCTCAGCTTTCAGAATATATATAGGTTGTATTTAGAAATGTTTCTCTTTCTGACCGAAAATTTGAAAAAATCAAAACGATGCAAGATTCGATACCAACGTTAGAGCGTTGCAGCGTTTGAGTTTTTCTCATTTGTCGAGGTGAAGTAGCCACTTTCGTAAATACAACCTATTATTCTGAAAGAGAAGAAAATTTGCTATCGGCTAAAGAAATAATTGCTGTGTTTGGCACCGTTTACCTCCCACAAAACCGGGGTCAAAGTGCTTCTATGCGAAATTGGAACGTTAGCTCTAGGTGGTATTCTTATGTTTTTTGGCCAAACGAAGCCCTTTAGCCCAAATCTGACACTGTCTTCGTATTCATCATGGCCAGTTACATATATATTCAAATTTTCAAGGAAATCGAAGAGGTCGAGATTTTTTGGAAAAAAATGGGGATTTTTGACAATTTTCGGAGGGCGTTCGATTTCGTTCAAATTTTGGATATATATGTAATTGATCATGCTGAATACGAAAAAATTGTCAGATTTGAGCTAAAGGGTTTTGTTTAGCCAAAAACTATAAAAATAGCACCTAGGATGAACGCTCCAATTCCGCATAGGAGCTCTTTAACCCCGGTTTTTGGTGGTAAATAGCGCGAAACCCGTGACTATTTCTTTATTTGATAGCAAATTTTCTCAGCTTTCAGAATATATATAGCGTCTATTTAGAAATGTTTCTCCTTCTGATCGAAAATTTGAAAAACCAAAACGGTGCAAGATTCGATGTCAACCTTGGAGCGTTATAGCCTTTGAGTTTTTCTCATTTTTCCAAGTGCAGTAGTACTTTCGTCAATACAACCTATCTATATTTTGAAAGCTGAGAAAATTCGCTATTGGATATTTATCTGACCCATTCAATTGGGGTTCTGTTTTGACCAACACCCCATTCGTAATGAAAATTGACGCAGAACTACAATCTATGGTCTGGTTCGTATTTTGTTCATTTCTGTGTGAACATCATTTTAAATGGTTATAATTTCTCATCATGTCCCATGCGCTCAATACTGAAATGCTCTAGAATGCTTCAACTTTTCCCAAAAAGTTGTAGCATTAAACATTTTTTTCTTGCGTTGGTAATACGTCATCACAAATTAAAGGTGAATTGAATGCTGTATACGGGGGCTCTGCACTATCAGTTACCACAGTGAAATTTTGGGCAGCACCATTTAAACGTGGTCGTACAAGCTCGGGAGACGATGAGCGTTCGGGATGTCCAAAAACTGTAACCATTATTAACTGTAATCATTATTATTATTATGATTAATTTTCTTGATAAGAGTAGAACAATCACTGGGAATTATTATTCAACTTTACTGACCACTCTATGAGGAAAAGATTATGGAGACAAGACGACAAAAATATTGTTTCGACAGGTCCATCTCCACCACCCAGTTCCTCAATAGTGGTCATAAACCATGGCTAGAAAGAGGAACCGATTGCACGTGTAGAAACTAGAGCTTTAATTAAACATAACATGATTGGTTAATTAAGAGTATCTGGTTATAACAAAACAAGTACTACCAACTGAAGAAAATCGAGTTCATCGACTATCTAATCACGAATTATGATTATTGCACGACTAATTAGAGTGTAGGATTTTGAATTTCTCGGACCCAATCTAGCGTGAAAATTAATTTACTGCATGTAATAGGTACTTGAACACATCATTACCAATTAATGGTATTCATTCCAATCTTTTCTGTAATATATATCTATCTTTTTTCAAAATAAATTTTGACAAATCGTTTGAAATAAGCAAAAGAAACAGATTTGGATTTACATATTAACTCAAATAGTCTGCAACTTCTTACATTACACTTTAAAAATTAAAATTCAAAAAAAAGAAGTAGCAGTAGGTCGTATTTAGCGAAGCATAACTGTCTCAATCCCGTTCCCGTGCTAATTTTAATGTAAAAATTAGTTCAAAAAAGGATGATCATAAAACATGCAAATAATACCATCAAAATACTAAAAACCCGTCCGCATCAAGTCGTTGTACCGAGACCAAAAAAGAACTTAATGAAGTACGGTGTCCTATTTTACATAAAAAAGGAAAAAGTCCGTCTTTCATGGAGGAACCTTTCGGGTGCTTGTGTCCGAAAGCCGAAAGTGTTACTACATTAAAGTGAGAGAGTACGAGCCGGGGTGATTATAAAAACATTAAAATCCCCAACCGACGTCTCTTAGAGGACCTCATTGCTATGCAAGAGGCAGTGTCTCTCTCTTCTCATCGGACTAAGGGCACAAAATAATCGCCACAAAAGGGATATATCTATATATACATGCACGTAGAAACATTACACGGGGATATTACGTATAACATAATCTACAGGGGATATAACAACGTACACTGCCACTTTTGTACGGGGCATCAATTCAGCTTCACTCTCCCCGTTTTTTTTTTTTTGTTGTAGATTACTACACGTAACCATCCGAAGGAGAATCAGACATGTTAATCATTTTTTTTATCATGTGTTGTATTAAAATGTCGCAGGAGCTGTCCTCTTCGATCTCTTTCTATTGCTATTTCTGTCTTACAAATGCATTGTGTGCTTATAGGTCCTGAAGATCAGTGAAGAAGATAAACTTTTATTCAATAAATCCGACAGGCGAAATTTTAATTATGCTCCTTTTCTGACACGATCAGGATGACTAAAGGACGTGAGATAATGGAGGGATTAATTTAGGATCGCAAGGAAATACCATTCTTATCTTTTTATCATGAGTTAATGTTAAATTCAATCTTAATAATATACACAATTGAAGTTCAGTAACAAGCTTTTTCAATTTATTAGAATTAATTACAAAGCATTTTATTTTCGTTCAGCGTTCAAACTACAATAACTATCAAGATATTTCTGGCAGCTGTCAGAACGTAAAAATAATAATTTTTCTCAAATTTGGCAATTGTTACTGTGTCAAAATATGTCTGACAGCTGTAAAACTGTCAAATGAATTGTTTTTGCTGTGCACATATTTCTGACAGCTTCCAGCTATTTTTGACAGTTTAACAATCAAAATATTTTTGTTTCAACACTTGCAAACATTATCTTCTTAGCAGTCATAATACTTCTATCAGCTGTCAAATTTGAATTTTTCCAAAAAAAAGAATTTGCCTTACCGTAACACAATTGTAGCTGTTAGTGGGAATAGTTGTAACAGTTAGTCATTTCAATTTTTCCATCGTTAAAGAAGAGATTGCTTCCGTAAGAAAGAAATGCCCTGAGAAAGCTCGATGTTATCTATCTACAACAGTCACAATTTGGACTGGAGTTTTATAGGTGCAGGTGTAGCTTTTTATGGTAGTCCGTTGGAAATTAGCCCTGAACATGCTGGATGAGAACATTTTTATTCTGACAGTTGTACGAGGAGCCCTGGATCCAGGCCGGCGACTTCGGCGACGATCGGGTTGAGTTGCTTTCTACTTAGGATGCTGTTCGCCAGCATTATTGCATGTTGATGCAGCGATGGCATCTGCATGTTCCTTCGCAGGCACTGACAATCATCCTCAAAACCTTATTTTGTTGAGCGTCCAACCTTTTTAAATGTGTCTTGGCCACACACGACCAAGTTAGCACACCATAGGTGAGAAGGAGACGCAGGAAGATACAGTATATAAGAAGTTTCAGCCTCAAGGGAAGCAGGCTTTTAGCGCAGAGAAATGGATAGACAATTGACCTGGCGGCACCGAAGCAATCAATGATCTTGCTCACCTGTTGACGAAGAGTCAGCCTACTGTCAAGGGTTACTCCAAGCGGATAGCCTGGCACTTCGCCTCGTTGATCTTTAAACGCCATCTAGTGGACCAGCGCAACATTGCGGCCAGGCCTCCCTAGAGACGACGACACACCAGAGCCTTGCCAAATGAACTCCTTGGATCTTGGGAAGATCGTGGATGAAAATGAGAAAAAGCGTCCTCGACCCTGACAGCAAATTGCCTGCCCTGAAGATACGACCACAGGATCTTAACGACCTCTGGGTTCAGACCGGCCAGTACCATCTTATAAACAAGACCTCGGTGCCACACAGTATAAAAAGCTCGCGCAGAATCGAGAAACACCGCACCTATCGTCTCTCGTGCCTCCATCGAATTACGGACCGCCTCCGTCACTCTAAAGAGCTGATAGTCCGGAGACAGTCCTTCGCGAAAGCCAAATTGCTCATTTTGGATGATATCATGTATCAGCAGTTCTTATTGGTGGCGATTAAGTTTGACAGATTCGGCAATTTTAGAGAAATTCCACAGGAGAGAGATGGGGCGGTAACTCTGAGGAAAGGTCGAATCCTGGCCCGTTTTAGGGATAGCAACTATCGTGGTCTGCTTCCAAATCTTGGGAAAATAGCCGAAGGTGAGTATGCCATTAATTATAAGAACAATTTTTTTCCAAAATAGAGTGGAAGTCTCTTGATGGTGGTATTTGTGATGATATTTGGGTCTGGAGCCTTGCCATGTTTTGGAGACTTAATAAACTTCTTGATTTCTCCCAAGGTGGCTTTGGGGAGATTATCCACAGTTGCATCAACCTGCTCCACAAGATCGTCATCCCAGTCACTGTCCGAGTCAATTTGGTGCACCGACTGAAAATGCCAAGACCTCGGCCTTCGCCAGGGGATCATGAACAAGCCCATCTGGACCATCGAAGAAGAAGACACACTTTTCCACCATTTCTCACTTTTATATCGATCTAACGTATCCTTGAGCTTTCTAGAGAGAATATTAGCTATCGAAACGTCACGCGGGTCCAAAGTTCTTTGCGCCTTCCTTCTCTGTCTCTTCACCCTCCCTGCACCCCTCAAACATGTCGAAATACCGCTCGTGATTCCAAAGGCAGCCGCCTCAAAGGAAGGAGGATCATTGGTATCCCACGTAATCAGAGTTGGAATCTTAAAAAGCAGGAAGCCCATTTGCATATATCTAGAGCAGTTTTTGGCGGACCAAAAAGCCAATTTAGGAAAGCAATCCAAAAATAGGTAATAATATTTGGAAACATTGAACCACGCACTTAGGACTTGTGAGGCAGTGCCCTGACAAAAGGTTTCAACAGCTAGGACAGGTCTAGAATTCATTTAGAATATTCATAGTTATTGGTAATAATCCACAAACACCTCGTCCTCTGGCTAAATTAATTCCAAAAACCCTATTTTTCTATTCTGTTTTTTGAGTTATGTTTGTAGCTCCTTCAAGAGCTAAATCTGGGTGAGGGATGCTAGAAAGTCACGGTAACTCGAATATTAACGTTTCTGCTTCCGAAAAATCTATCGTCACATTTTCTGATGATAGATTTTTTGCTGGTTTTGATGGTGAATTAGTAAATTTATTCGGACAAACAATTGAAATTTTCGAATATGATTTTCCTTAATGCGTTCTCTCTGAGATCCTTTGAGCTTCAATAGAAAAAAATGCGATGTAACAAGGACCAAACATCTTCAGACAAAGTGGTGGAGAGTTCGAAATGAAAAGAAAGAAGTTTCCTGGATCAAGATCTAGTCCACAGCGGAAATCTCTAATTCGTTGGCTAATGAGTGTTGAGAGGCTGGCTCGTCGTAAGATGTACTGATATGGTGAGAAAATTTGAGAAACTTTGGAACAACTTGATGGACGCAAGAGCGAGATAAAAACGTCAAGGTGCACAGACGGGTAGATGGTTCGAGGCGTAGTTTGGAAAAGGTTTGAGTTTTGCCGAAAATGTCCTCTCCTTCGAGATCATTTAATGTTGCTTTAGTTGCAAATTCAGTCCTCGTTGGAACAGAAACTTTTTTTGACTTTTAGACACAGAGTCCTTCTAAAATTTTGTGTGTGATGTTTGGGGGTGGAGGGTGGTTTAAACTTAAAGTTGTATACTACTGTCTCTCTCTCTCTCTTTCTGTAGAAGTTTGTTTTAAAAGGATTTTTTTCTGGGAATTGCATTAAAAATTACCAACTTAGAAAGAATATCCACAAACAAAATTTGGTTTGCTTAATATTAAAGAACAAACAAATAATTGCCTAAAATATTACCATTCAGAAACCTGACATAACCTTTGATCGGACAAATATGTTTGTCAATATATAAAATATCCTTTCAACAGATTCCATGCTTCATTACATCCTGCACGACATCAATACATCCATTTTCCCTTTTAAACAGCATTTACGTCTTTAATTTCACCAAAAAGAGATGCAATTAATTAGAGGGACAACCCCAATTAAACCAGAATAAATAATAAAAGAGACATTTTATGTATTTATATGTATTTCTCTCATATATATTTATATAATTAGATAATTAACACCAATATCAAAGATATAGCAAGATTAAATAACATTTAATGCCTGGATTGAATGGGATTAGATCGACTTTAAAAGAGATGATCTCTTATTTGTGTACATCACTGTATATCGACATAAACAAAATGCAAAAAGGAGGATATTAAACATCTGATACTGGTTGCGAGGTAACCATCAATACATAGATTTCTCTCTCACACACACATACTACATATATAAATATACATGAATAGAAGAACAACGGTCAATAACTCAGGCAGTAACTTAAAACTCATCCCTCCGTATTAGTTTCCAGTTCTCTTTTACTCTAATGAGTGAATCTACGCGTTCTTAAAAGTCTTCCCAAGTTGAACGGCGGCGTCGTTCGCTGTATATAACGAAACTTATGAATGGCGTACGCTTTGAATAATTAACCTTTCAGAGTTAGTTCGTTGCTTGTTGTTGGCGCTAATGAATTTTCGAACTCAAAATGTTAGTTGTCGAGAAGTTTCGACAATATATCGAAATCTCATCCGTCTTTAGCTTAGGAAAATTAACATTTCTACGCCACCCTATTTAAAACGATAGAATTCGCGTTCGGGCGTAGCTTCAGTGTTATTAAACGGCTGCTGTCTTTCTTCGACAAGCTCTAACGCTCGATAAAAATTCGTCGGGAGAAACGGGTGTATCTCGTTGATGAAACGGCAGATACATTAGGCATTTGGGATTCAGATTTAGGAAGATCGCGTGCGAATGAATATGAGATAATAACATCTTAAGCTTTACGAGCGTAGCTATCAAATATGGTAAACATAAATTCCCATCTTATCTCACGCAAGACAATAGCCACAATCGATAAATCATCCGCAGTATAATTAAACCGGAATCGTTTACGCTCAGACTTATAGGGGGATATCAAAAGCAAACACTCTATTAATTTATTAACCTAACACCGAGTAACATGCCCACCTTATTACACACGTCCCCGTATAGTGTTGGACGAGAGAACACGATTCGAGCCATTAAAAAAGATGTAAGGGTATTAAATTTCCAGATAATGACAAATATAAATTACGTCCAGATTATAAACGTCGCACGTTATTTATTGTAATATTTCAGTACAAATAACTCTATTTTTATCTAAAGTGCCTGTGCCCGATGCGCTCTCACATCCTCCAAACTGAGCTTTCCGTTCGTTCGGAGGACAAATTGTGTTTTAAAATCGTATATGAAATAATCACACGAGAGCATCTCTAGACTTGTGTAGCAATTGACAAATGTTGAACCTGTGCAAGGGACCGCCCGCAACTTCTGTTATGTCTACGGCATAACTAATATTAATACCTTAGTTGACTGGAATAAGTTTATCCTGACTGCATATTTTTTATCGTGCAGATAAAATTAGTTATATTCATGTCATGGTTTTTAGGTAATTTTTACTTAATTTTTTTTTCCAATAGATAATAATAGATCATCATAGTTTCACTTGTCTTTTTCTCTCGGCTTCACAGCTGACTTACTACACCTAGCTGCTGCTTCTATTTCGTAAGATCCTAGATGCATAGCCCTTGCATTCCATAATAATGTGCAATCGAAGGAGGTTTCATCCTTTTCCTAGCAGAAAGGGAATTCTGCTGTATCTGCTAGCCCAATTGCTCTCGTATGCATTCGGAGTTTTGTCTTTGCTCATAGTGATGAGACTGTCTCATTCCATGCTAATCAAACCAGTGCTTGATTTCAAGCCTCATCTATTCCGATATGTCTCGACGCCTATATGAGAGGATGACTTTATATTTCTTGTCTACCTCGTTGACCTTAGCATTAATGACTCTTTGATTGTCGACCAGGATGATAATCTCCTATCTCCAGTAATTTCTAATTTATCTAAGCTTTTGGAGGACTTTGACATTCTTGATCCATATACTCCGATTCCAGTCCCTCTAGTTGTTCTGGTGCCATCTGTATACTATAATATGGCATTTCTGTCCAGTTCCGTGATGGCGTTTTGATTCCATCCACTCTTGAAACCCAACCTCATGATAAAGTCGGATCGTCTCCAAATAGGATTCTCGATTTCTGTCTGGTGATGCCTTCTCTCATCAGTGTGTGTGTGATTTGTCTAGCCACACTCTCCTTCTAAAACAGTCGTTGGGCATGTTTTCATTGCTCCAGTAATGCAAACGAAAAAAACCTTTCGGATCTGTATCTGTAACAAATTTTGAACAAAGCGTTGCGATGTGGTCGCAATTTCCGCATGAGTCTTATCTTTAAGCTCCAACCCAGTGCCTAGTTTGATGATGGAGACCTATTTCTTCGGGTAACTCCACAGAAAAAAGTCTGGAGCTGTCAGATCTGATCGGATCGTGACAGCCATTCCAAGTCACCGTTTCTGGAGTGAAGCATTATTTTACGATGTTCTCCGTTGATCATAAGTCTTTAACACCTGCCAAATATGGTCCATAATTTCTGTTTGAAGTTTTAAAAATTTTTGGGATGCTCTTCTTCCCAGAATTCCTAGTTTTGCTTGTTTACAAATCGATTTAGATGAAACCGCAGCCTCCCTGGCCATCATTCAATTTTCAACAATTTCTTCGCCATTCTCGGCAGGATTGGGAAGTTCCTAACGCAATTCTTGGTCACCAGGTTGGAACTGTTGGACCAACTGAATTTTGTAAGGGTGTAGATGAAGATCTTCCTTTAAAATCTGACGAATCGTGCTAAGAGACATAACCAACTGCATTGGCGTTTCAATATCGCTTAAGCTTGGTCACCACAGCACGAATACTGGGAGCTATTGGAGCATATTCCAGCAGTGTGCATCCAGTTTTCAATTTCTGATGCTGGTAATGGGGTAGTTTGTGAACTCAAGTTACGAGAGTCTTCTCCTTTATTCTGGAAGGCACATTCTAAAAATTTCTTTTACTTTCTTCAGTACCAAAGCGTAATTGGACAATTGCCTGTCCTCGTACTACTAAATTTACTGTATCAATTTTGCCTTTATCTAATTGAACACAATTGATCGTGTCTAGAAATATGTTACATTGGCGAATATCTCGATAAATCACAAATATTCTCCTGCTGTCCAAATTTAATTCAGCTTCCACTTCTAGGCCTTCACCTACTTTAATAGAGATGCTTTCTCTCCAGATTTTGTTCGGATTAATTCTCTTTCATCGGAATTTCATTTTCTTAATCAAACCTTTGATCAGCTTCCTTTTTTTAATTTCTCCAGCATTCTCCAGCACATCAGAGGATGATTTTGTTTTTCTTACTTAGCTCCTTCAGTTTAGATGAGCATTCCTAAGCCATTTTTGAGCTGATTGTATAGGAGCTCAACGCTCTCCGCTAATTTCTTTCAAGATTGAACTGGACGCATCTTTCTAATTTCTCTAGGCTTTTGAAGGACTTGGAGCCATCTGTATACTATAATTCCTGCCCAGTTCCGTGCTGGAGTTTTGATTCCATCTACTCCTAAAGCCTACCCTCATGATACAGTTTTTTGCAAGGCCGAATTTCTTCGGCATCCCATCACGGAGCATGTTCCACAACGGATCGTCTCCAAATAGGGTTCTCGATTTCTGCTCGATGATGCCTTCTCTCATCAGCCCGTATGTGGTTTGTCTAGCCACACCCTCCATTAAGAAGATAGATTCTACTTCCAGATCTTCCATTACTACTTTATCTGATATTGACTATCCTCAAATTTTTCACCTGCATAACCTTCACCTTCGATTTAAGCCGATTGGTCAGTACCCAGCTTTCACTACCAAACAGCAAGGTAGGTTTAGGGATAGTCTTGTATACAACTATTTTCTTTTGTCTTTAATACCTCCTTTTGGTTTAAAAATCATGAGTTCATTTATGAATTAAATTGTCTTTAAAAAGGAGATGCTACAACAAAATTTACTACAAATCTAAGATTAATATGGATGAATGGAAGGGGGGTGAAGCACGTCCTTAAATGTGATAGCTGCCTCGCCATAGTTTTCTTTCATTGTTGCTAAATGATCTAAAGAATTACAGAATGTGGAAAAAAACTTTCGGATCTGTATCTGTAACAATTTTTTAACAAAGTGTTGCCATATGGTTTTAATTTTCGCATCAGTCTTATCTGTTAACTCCGGCAGAGTACCTAGTTTGATGATGGAGACCTATTTCTTCGGGTAACCCCACAGAAAAAAGTTTGGAGCTGTTAGATCTGATCGGATCGTGACAGGCATTCCAAGTCAGCCCGTTTTTGGAGAAGAGATAATCTGGGAATTGTTCCCACGACAAGTTCATAGTGAAGTATTATTTTATGACTTTCTCCATTTATCGTAAATCCCAAAATCCCTAGTTTTTCTTGTTTTCAAACCGGCTTAGATCAAAACCCACCCTCCCTGGCCATCATTGAATTTTCAACAATTTCTTGGCCATTCTCGGCAAGATTGGGAACTTTCAAACACAATGCTTGGTCACCAGGTTGGAGCTGTTGGACCAATTGGATTTTATAGGGCTATAGTTGAGGATCTTCCTATAAAATCTGACGAATCGTACTACTGGATATAGCCAGCTGCATTGGCGTTTCAATATCGCTCAAGCTTAGCTATCGTAGCACGAATACTGAGAGTTATTGGAGCATTGTGCATCCATTTGTACCAAGATATCAAGGCAATTTTTATTCGTTATAAAATGGTATATCATACCTTAATGTAGTCTCTTAAGTTAAGTGGCTGAAACGAAAGAAAAAGAAATCGAAATAATTTACAATTTTTTTAATCAAAAAGGTTTTTTCCCACATTTTTATCTATGTAGGTAAAAATAAGGCAGCAGATTCCCAAAATTGGAGAGAAACAGAATACTTGTCTGCTTTGTTCTAGTCTCTAACCACAACGTTAAGTCTTTGTTTTGTCAAACCCAAGTCATAAATTGAAATGAGACTGATTTCTGGTTTCTAAAAAAGGTAAAAAATGGTCTCTCTTCAGTTCTGCAGTGTCTCACTTCTAATCTCTTACTCTGCTGGTTTCCTTATTTGTAAGATTATTAAGAAAACTATGTAACCAATTTAACAATGTGAAAGAAGATTCTGCTGCCAGTAAAATTCCTTCTATGATCTGCATTCCTTCAATCTTCCATATTGGCTAATGTGGCTCCAAAAGATTGGCCGAATCAGAAAATTTGAATATCTTCTTCATCAAGGACACTTAGAATGGTGTCAAGAGACCATTGAGCTAGAACTAGCATGTGAATAAATGGTACTAATGAGGATTTTATAAGGGCTTGGTTTAAATTCCATCACCATAATCTTTCAATTTGGAGACAATGCTTGTTATTATTGCTATGGCATGTACATAGTTGATGAACTACATATTCTCCAGAATTTTTGGAGAACTAAAAGGAGACATAAATCTTTTATGGTTGAACGCATACCTTTCAGTCTTCAGATTCTTTATATCTAGTCTGCTGCAGTATTAATTCTGATTACGCAGATGGAGTATTTGGTTTTGTTCTTTTGACCAATTTCTTTCGCTAGTATAGACCTCGAATTACTACTTTAAACTCCGATAGAACGTCTTATAGTTTGGCATAATACATTATTCGAAAACTCTGTACTCTATTATCTTAAATTTACTTCTAAATATGTACTACCTCTTTAGTAGCGTTAGTATGAGAGAAGCACAAGCAAGAACTACATTGATTAGCCGTATCGATATGGTAGCTGTTCTGCTGTGTCGTATGGACTCCTCAGAACAAACGATGCAATTTATTTCGAGATTGAAATAAATGTATCAGATAGAAAGCGCTCCGTTGTATGTTCTCGTCCTTCTCTCTTCTTGTTCAGCTCTTAATGGAGAGTGTTGTTGCATCTGCAGTAGCAACGGGAGCGACGCAGCGAATAGCAATTATTTCGAGCGCAAAAACCCGAGACAGATATTCTGAAATGCGTGTAAATGTAAAATAATCAAGTAGGCGGGTAATAGAGATAGCAAGTTTTCTCCGCTACACAGAAACAACAACAAGAGAAGAACAACGGCATACACACAGACACACAAGTTTAGTTAGTCCAGGTAGCAGAACAGATCCAGATACGTTTACTGCTCACTTATATCGAGGTACTTTAGTTACTTCCCTGAGTAAAGTAACTACCGAATAAATATCAGGAGAGATACAATCGTACTGAAAGAACATGCTCCCGATTGAAATCCTCCTGAATTTACAAAGCTATACCGCGATGCGCCAAGTCGAAAGATCGCATCGGTCTAATGGAACCCTACTTCATTAACGCACACAAGGATAGATATATATACAGGGCTACACGGCACACACGGCTCCTTCTTCTGCTTCTTCATTTGCTGCCACCGGGCTACATTATCTGCTTACGTTTAATTTGCTATTATTATTCACGTCCCCATAATTGACCGTTGGGCGCTCTCGGTATACTCATTATGCGGAGTCGGTCAGTCACGACTGTTTGTTCTGTTCCCTTGTGATTTTTTTACTGTCGTCTTTGACAAACGATGGGGTATAGTTTAGTGAGCGAACGAACCACGCCAAATTGTCAACTGGTATTGTCTAATTGCCTGCTTAATCGAGATACCGAGATTTGATTAGTGTGTGTTTTATAGGAAGATTTTAATTACAATTTCTGGAGACCTGTAAGGGACGTTTTTGGGCACCTTTTTGAGCACTGAAACGTAAGAGCTGCCTTTACAAATTTGAAGTATTCTTTAGAATTGGAGGCTCGTAGAAACGATTGACTGCATAGGTCTAAGGTGTGCTTCTTAACCATCTATAGAATTGTAACCACATTTCTGGTCCACCTTCCCATGGCGATTGAATCATGTGGGTTAATTTTTGGCATCTTCTTCTCTTTAGCTTCTTTCTGGGCCATTGCCATGGAGATGGTTAGATCTGCATAAGTAACACCGTCCTCAAGTATAAATGGTATAAAATTTCTACAAAATTTTCTGATAAAAGAAAACCGCTATTAAGGATTATTATCGAAAAATTTTAATTGATGAGCAATACACCCATTGCGAGTCTTGCTTTTTGAGGTATTCAGACCCTTGAGGGCTTAACAAGTGCAGGCTTCCTTTCTAAGCAAGAGAAACGAAGCTGGTTAAAGACATAGGTCAAGATAGAACCACTCTATTATATTGGTTATGTAGGAAGAAAATTTCTTGGCTAGTTGACCAATTTTTAAGGCGTCGAAAAGGCTAACAATTCATAAAACCTTTTGGATGCAAAGGAGTTTTTATTTGTCCATATTTTTTTTGAGTGTTTGTGAAATCCGAGCAAAAGTGTTCGGATGGTGTCGTTATTTCTGCTTATTGAGAAAGACGCACTAAAGTAGGTGCAATTTTGGAGAGTTAATGTTACTTGGAGTGGAAATTAAATTCGTTTTAATTTCGTTACCTAAAACATCTGTTTTATTAAAAGAAAACTTTCTGAACGATTCTTTGGAGGGACTGTGATCAGAACTATAAAACTGTAATCATGTGATGGTGGATGCACTGCTTCGAAGAGTCTTCTAACGATCCTGATAACTTTGGAATAGTAGGTTTTGTCACATTCTAGAAAATCGGCTTTAGTTAGAGACGTCCTCTAATATGAAGTGTGATTTCAAGGACTGTGGGCTCGTAAATTACAGATAAAGCATCAGTAACCCTAACACCACAACGTTTTGATGTTGGTCTGTAAGTCTCATAAGAAAACGAAGAATTATTCAATTTTACCATCAGTTTTATAAACAAGAAGAAGAAGAGAAATACAGATATTTTATCTTGATCTTCCAATCTTATTTATCCAAAAACATAACTAAGTACTCACACCAGTCAGATCATTTGGGCTTCCTCTAAATAATGTATCTGCATCCCAAAAAAGGTATTGACCATAGCCTTCCTGGTCGAATTCGGAAATTTTTCTTTTGAAATCTTCTTCAATATCTGCCTCACTTATTGTATACAATACCAATATCAAATTGTTCCTTTTACTGGGCAATATTTTTTGATATTAGGAAGCAATCAAAACACAAAATTCTTAGGAATCAATTTTTTTCTTGAACAACACAATATAGCATTGTCAAACTTATAACAGAAGAAGACAATTGCACAGTCAATTCCCTTCTGATTTAAATCTGATTGCAAACATCTCGATCTGCTTGAAACAACTTTTATATTTTAAACCGAACACTATTACCAATGTTCTAAAGAAAATGCATTGAAGAAACGTGGGGTAAGGATGCATACAATTGGGAGGTCATTGGAGACGTCAAAATGATGGCTTTTCTTATGAATCTTCAAGGTGGATTTGCAAAATTTTCTTTGTAATTTTGCCTGTGGGACAGTAGAGACATCCAAACATACTATCACAAGAGATAGTGGGCGTATTATATCGAGAGTTCATCGTAGACATTCACAAATCGCAGTGAAATAAGAATCTTCCTTGCAAAACACTGATGTGCAATAGTGGGCACACCTGTAGATCAGGAATCTGCAGCATCTGAGAGATCTTCAAAATTCGAAACCTTCTAGCAAAATTGTCTGAAGCAACAACTTTGGTCGAATTGCAATCGGAACTTACTCGGAAGAGCCCTTCTCCACTAAATGATCTATTTTAGGGGTTGGGAATAATGGGAAATATAATTAAGGTATCACTAAAAGAAGAAGTTTATTTTATTTTTATATTTAAATTATTTTTATATTTAAAGACTCAGAAAGTTTAGACATTGCTCATTAGAGAGATACTCTGTTCATGTCGGCTTTGATCATAAAGAATCCATAATTGAGCGTTAAGGACCTGTGAAATTCGCTTTTCTTTTGCCCTCTTCTACAAACAGTGGACATTTATTAGTATTTAAAAGCCCACATTATTATAAAGGGTGATCCAGATTGAACTTCAGGATTTGTTCTTTGAATAAAACACAATATATTTATAATATCCGAAATGTATTATTAATAGTTTAGACTTAGCAATTATGTATGAAATATGATATGTGTGATGTTCTTCTTTAGTTCTGGAATCGAAGCGTTTGTTGACATAGACTTTTTCCTTCAAATAGCCCTAGAGGAGAAAGTCTAGTGGGGTTAAATCGCAAGACCTCGCTGACCAATTGATCTCGGCCCTTTGAGAGATAACATGATCTAGAAATTTGGTTTGAAGTAAATTGGCTATTTCCTGTGCTCTGTGACATGTGGCTCCATCTTGTTGAAACCGCATGTCATTTAAGTTCAGATCATTGGTTTAACGGAAGATAAAGTTGTTTAGCATATCCCGATAGCGTAAACCTTTGACTGTAACAGCGTTACCGGCTCCATCCTCAAAATAGTACCGACCAATAATTCTTGCAGCCCAGATTGCATACCAAACAATACATTTTTCTGGATGCATTGGTTTTTCCTGTTTAGGATGTGGATTTTCAATCTTGATCACCATTTATATTGAGTCTAATTCCGATTATATAAATTATACGAGGGAGCGTTTTTATATTCGCGGAATGGTGGATTAGGGGTGGAAATAAAAAAACCAAATTATTTTTCTTTTTCAATATATTCACCTGCAAGACGGATACATTTTTCACATCTTTCAATTAATTTATTTATACCCTCATAAAAAAATGATTTCTCTTTATCTGCAAAATACGCCGAAACGGCCTCCTTGACTTCATCATCGGCAGTAAATTTTTTATCCCGCAGCTCTTTTTTCATTTTCGGAAGCAGGTAATAATCACTCGGGCCCAGGTCTGGGCTGTAGGGTGGGTGATTCACAATTTCGAAGTCCACCTTATGCAGGGCAGCTAACGCAACGCGGCTCTTGTGGACGGGCGCGTTGTCGTGCAAAAGCAGCACACCGTTCGTCAATTTTCCGTCTTTTCTCTTTAATGGCTTCTTTTAGTCGCTCTAATATTGAAGCGTAATATTCTCCGGTTATAGAAACACTTTTATCTTTATAATCAATCAACAATATTCCTTCCGAGTCCCAAAATACCGTTGCCATGAGTTTCCCTGCTGATTGTGACACTTTAAATTTCTTGGGAGGTGCTGTGCCCTTTTTATGCCACTGCATGGAGTCTTGTTTGGACTCAGGTTCATAATGATGAAGTCTCCAGTAACAATTCGACTCAATACACCATCCTTGTCTTCATTACAGAGGTCCAAAAATGCACGCGTACACTCTACGCGCTGTTGTTTTTGCGGCGGCGTGAGCATTCTCGGCACCCATCTTGCGCTGACCTTAGACATGCCGAGATGATCGTGTAGGATTTTAAAAATTGTTGTATCGGATACTCCAACCATTTCTGCGAGTTTATTCTTCTTTAGTCGAGCATCTTCGAGTACAATTTTTTCAACTTTTTGGATAAGTGCTGGCGTGGTCACCTCAATGCTCCTGCCCGGCCTCGGGTCGTCTTCAAGGGATTCCCTTCCTTCTTTAAATAAACTATGCCACTTGTACACCATGGTTTTTCCTGGACAAGGGTCGCCGTAAACCAATGACATCTCATTCATTATGGTCGCGACTGATTTTCCTTGCCTGGTAAGGTTTTCACTCCTGATTATGATACTTGGTTGACGATAGCTCAAAGACTAACTGTCTAATAACAATGAAACTTCGTATTTATACTAATTATGAGTCGCTGCACCGGCCACGCCCACAATGCGCCTAATCACCCCCCTACAACCTGCTCATTCCGCGAATATAAAAACGCTCCCTCGTATCAAATATTGAAATTTAAACATTAAGAAATTTACAATAGTTTATAAATATTCCCATAGAATTATATACTGATATAGTAGTATTGTCAAACTACTAGATAATAGCCGTGTTTGTACATTTCACATTAATATACCTACCATTAGGTTTAACTTGTTTACTTTATTAATTGCACACAATCAGGTTGATACAGAGTTTCGAATCAACGTAATCTTTATTAATAACACTCTTTTTTCCAGCGTTGAACGTTGTTGATGAGGTGTTACTTCATGCATATCTAATTAGTTAATAAATAAACGGATAGAGATAGGACACTTACGTATGTATTATACATACATACATGTAAATATATATACACACAATATATAACCGTTTCTATACCACGTTAATGCCTATTTACATCTAAGCGACAGGCGTAACCCTTAAGGCGCATAAAAATTTAATTTATTGTAGTGGTAAACGTAACGTGCGGCTGACCATAAAGTTATATGACTTTGTGTGTATAGTATGTATGGCTTCTCTTCTTCTTCTTCTTCTTGTGTATGACGTTGTATACCATACATACATAGTAAATATCTACGGTCACGTGCGAGCGGTGGTCCATCCCCTTGCGACATCCCTTGTTTTTTACGATGTATATGTAATTTTGTGAAAAGTAGACAACGCACATGGAGTCTCGCCACCAATTCCAACGGTTATTTTTCCCTAGAGTTCCGGAGATATTATTTTTCTGAATACGTACAATTTTTACAATGATATAGAAGATGTATATACAGGTTGTTTTAAGTTCTAAGTCCACACCATTGTTAACTTCAGCAATGAGAACAATATTTCAAGACGTCAACTTCTCTAATTGGTTGATAGTCCCCTGGAGGAGTATATGGTGACAGCGGAACTATGCCATTAGAGCACTCACTCAGACAGAATCTGAGTGTCAAATAAAGACACATCAAAAAAAATTATTTTCCTCATATCGATTGAGAAAGAACAACGCAGCTTCAATTCGTTTTTCTTTATCAGATGTGAACATGACTTATTTTTATATATTTCTAAACTTTCGAAAACATTTAGAAACTTACAATTGTTTATTTGTCTAATTAATTTAACATTCCTATCATCGATGTTGTGACCTGTTTCAAAAATGTGTTGGGCAACGCTCGATTTCTCAATTCTATTAAATCTAAGATTAGCCATATGCTCTTTGAATCTAGTTGAGACTGCTCTCCTGCTTTGCCCAATATATTTTTGATTACAATCTTTACAATTGATTTCGTAAATACCTGACTTTTCTAGAGGTTGTATTTTATCTTTAGGGTTACCGATGAGACTTCGTAAACTAGTCCCAGAACTGTAAACTATTCTGAGATCTAGCTCTTTGAAGATTTTACTCAAACCTTTAGTGATAAAGAGAGCGTAAGGGAGGGTCACAACGGGTGAAGCTTTAACATCCTCTCGAAAAATCGTAGATTCTTTCACAGTTTTCTTATCATTAAACTTCCTAATTAACTTATAGATATGCTGAGGCTGGAAACCATTACACTTGGCCGCATCTTTTATCATTTTAAGCTCTTTCTCATACCTCGCCTTGTTCAAGGGAAAAGTGAGAAGTCTGTGGACCAAAAAATTCAAGCTTGCCATTTTGTGTTGAACACAATGATGGGAATCTGAAGGAATGTAGCGAAGTGTACTGGTTTCCTTTCTATACACGTCAAACTCTAATCTATTGTTATTTCTAATTACTAAAGTATCTAGAAAGGGTAGCTGACCGTTTTCTTCTCTTTCACAAGTGAACTTTATGGTTTCGAATCAATTATTTAATCTATTGAGAAAATCGTCAATATTACATTTTTTAGTGTCAAATATAGCGAAAATATCATCCACATACCTCAACCAAACACATTTTATGAAGACTATTTCAAACAGTTGATGTTATCTTCTTTTTTCCGAGACGTGCACAAGACGTCTATGTTTTGCATATTTTGTTAATTTTTTTGGCAAAGTTGATGAAGACATGTGTCGATTCTGCGAACTGAAACAACCGAGTGCGAAGCACTAAGCCGGCAAAGGTTTCAGCATCTAGGACAGGTTACCTTAACACCTGAATAAATGAAAATCTTGGTACCCAAATTGATCCTGTGATTCGTCCAGAACAATGGAATGGAAGGGTACTGATAGGATAGGGTAATCACAATAGATCAGACCCTCCAAGAATGTATTGTATTCTTGGTCCTCCACCAATCCAATATTCTAAAAATACCAAACAAATCCGTAAAAGACACCGTAAACATCAACCAAATGCAACACCAAATGTTCAATGCCCGTAAAGACAATTTCGAAGAGACCAAATCCAAAATATAATTTCCACTTAATACACGAGGCAAACCTCGAATTGTTGTTCATTTAGTTCAGCTCTAACCAATCAAATAACCTTAAGAGGAAATCCGTTTGAAACAAAACAGAATCAAATCTTATCATGATCCATAATTATGGTCTCAGCAACAAAACAGAGTTAAAGACTCTTACGTGCGTTCTGACCGGCCATCGCCCTCTAAGATACTATCTTAAGAAGATGGGCAAAGTTGATAAAGACACGTGTCGATTCTGCGAACTGGGAACTGAAACAACCGAGTGCGAAGCATTAAGCCGGCAAAGGTTTCAGCATCTAGGACAGGCGACCACCTTAACACCTAAATAGATCAAAATCTTTCTACCCAAATTAATCCTGTGATTCGTCCAGAACAATGGAATGGAAGGGATAGAATAGATCGTTGTGAGGGAGAGGGTGGTGCTCAGAACCTGAACGACCCTCCCAGAATACAATACAAAATAACAAGACAGGGAGCCAATACGCATTTAGTTGCACCAAAGGCTTCAAACAGTTCAATTATCCAGAATGAAAATTGACAGAATTTGCCTTCCACGCTCTAGTTAGTAAGTTTGAAAAAACATCTTTAATCATGAAATGGATCAAAATTTGTTATGGCCTTGAAGGAATGTCCCTAGGTAGAGCTAGTTCTTGACTTTAGTCTAGTCGTTGATTGTGTGCTTGTATGCAGATTATTCTGAGCCTAACCTGGTGGTAGAGGTTGCCTGAATATCACTCCATACAAAATAATTAGAGTGACATTCATGAAAACAAGGAAACGATCCCTAATTGGAAAAACGCAGCTTGATTTCTGATACAAGAGATTTAGTAAACGATCTTCAAAGCCTACAGGACTTAACAGAAACATAGACTCTTAACTTGTACTCCGAAAACATCTCTGAAAAGATCAAAGTACATGCATATACTGTATGGCTGTCTTCTCATCCTCAAAGCTCTGGTACAAAGAAGTTCTTGCAATGCAAGGCAAAGAAAGTATTGATTCATTAAACCAGATCCATTCTGTGGCCATATAAGAGCTCATCTAAAGTTTGAAAACCTGGCAACGTATGCCACGGCAAGTATCCAAAGTAAGTTTGAAAAACATTTCTCTGATCATCGAACGAGTCAATGCCTAAAAACAAAATTTGTTATAGCTTTGAAGGGATGTTGCTAGAGAAGGCTAGTTTTTGACTTTCCAAGACGTGCACAACTGATTTCTATGTTTTGAATCATTGTCCTCATGCAAGATCCAATCACGATTCCTTTTTCCAAACCATTTTTTTTATATAAAGTTCCTCGCGGGTTTAGATCTCCACTAAAGATGATCAAAACGTCCAAAGCCCATTCGATTCAGAGATCGCCAAACATGGATCTTTGCTGGATGTTTGACGGTTCGCTAGAGGATAGAATATATCCAAAGAGATGATTAGTCCGTGAACACCACGTTGTCCCAATTCCTTTTTATATTCTCACGTGACCAATGCAACCATTTAGCACAATAGTATGTTTGCGAGCGCCTCGCTTGGCGATACCTCCTTCCACACTTCTTTTACGTGTGGTATTTAGTGACTTTTTCGATAATTTTCGTGTTGCAGTACAGTTGTCAATGCTAAAAGCAATTTTTTTTTTCAAAAAGTTTAGCAATGGCAATAGAAAAACAGTTGTTAGCAAATGCATTTACAATAGTTTAGGGGTGTCCATGCAAACATTATGTTTCGGGTGAATATATTTAAAAACTTTTTTTATATGCTAAAATTGCTGCTTATTTAATACTGCTTATTTCATAATACATAATTAATAAACAGAATCTAATGTCCTAAATCATCGATTACATAATATTTCCATATTTGTCACACCCAGCATTGTCATTCTTACATGTGTTATATGAGGCAATCAAAATAGTCCCAAAAAAGGATCGTTTTCACGACCATTATTTAAATCATTTTCTTAAATTCTCCTAACCGTCGATTTTAATTAATTTCTCCGGCCGCACCGTACCAACGATATAACAAACACTATTTCACCGAAGAGTAAACAAGACGTAACTTATAAATCGGCTCCTATATCTTACATATTTTTTAACAACCGTAAAATTAACATTACATAATTTATTCATGCGATTAACCGATAAAAATGGAAACTCCATAGCCAGGTCCAGTGTCGATATTAGATACGCGGAAAGTAATAAACCGTGATATCTCTTAAAGACATGAAACTCTACACCGCAACGCGTCCAACTTAATCCTGAATAATTAAAGGAATATATCATCGATGAGTTTTTACAATGATAGATTAATTTTAGCATTTTAATTGTGAACAACCCGCTTTTTCAGCTTAATTTATGACGGCGATTTCTTTTAAAATTTACCAGCTTTAAACCACATCACCCGTATTTATTTCCTTTATAATTATCTTCGATGTATTAATCTAGATTTAACGAATGATGTATTGGAGATTTACATGTACAGATTCTATTAAGAGGATGCATGTATAAAAAATTAATTTAGTATTTAAAAGCTAAATCGACCGTTTCTAATATATTATCATAACCAGAGAGCGGATTGTCTATTTTTCTCAATCACCACAATATATATATATATAAATAGATATAATTGAAAGAATTTATTTAGAAGGCGTATTACCCACCTATATAACTTTTATAGCATTGATCTGTAATACCTATCGTGAAGGTAAATCTAGCTCGTTACTTCATTTATCTTTAGAAAAAGCTGAGACCGTTCTAAAGTAGATAAAACATCGACAGTTGTACCACTTCCCAATAAGCCGTAATAGATGGCAGCAGTTAAATCTACCGCAGCCATCGGCATCATTCGGCCGTACTTGCTGGATGGACTCAAGATTAAAGAAAATAAGAATGCTGGACACAAAACGCCGGAGCCACCACACAGACGCGCGCTATTGGGTTAAAGGAGAAGAGGAGCTGAGTTTATTACCGCTATCGTTCAGTAGCGTGGAGTATTTTATGCGATCGTAAAATATTAATCGGAAACAGTAAAACGTAAAATTTAAATTTACTGTTGAATAAAGAATTACACTTTTCTGAGGAGGAAAAGTAGCCGTAATGCGTATGGTTCGTTCCTAATTATTATAAATTAGTCCTTTAGCACGTTTTGAGTCTACGAGAAAGTGCTTTGAATTGCATCATATCTTTATAGTGGTTGGAAATTATAAGCTTTGAGCTGTTAGAAACAGAAACTACCACGCTGGAAAGCAACGGAGACACAATCTGAATTAAGCCTAGGTTCAATCTTGTACAACCACAACTTCAAAATTATTCAAATATTGACAGCCAAGGAGTAGAACAAGGACTTCAAATGAATATATCTGTAGAAAGAGATAAAGAGAGTTATCTGTAAACCTTTAACTTTTTTAACCTTTTTAATGATATTTTCATATTCATGTGCTTTAAATCTCCATTAAAAGGAGTTATAAACTCAATGAATACTATCGCTACCACCCCCTCCCCTCTGTAAAGACACCAAAAGTGCTCTGTACAACATCTAGATCTTCAAAAATGTAAAAATACCGCTCCAACCTTAAATAAAGGAAATTTTCCAAAGTAACCATGTCCGAGCCTAAAATTTGAAAGGCTCGAAAGCTGTAACTCGATCTTAAAGTTCAGTGTCGCTTATTTATCTCTAATAGATATCTAAAACCATAAATTGAAGCAGCAAATCCACTGATCAAATCCAGACTTCGAGAACTATCAACTCAAAAATTCAGGAATGTCCAAACCCAACAAATCAAATCCTCCACTAATCCAATGTTATAAAAATCCCAAACAAATTCTTAAAAGAAACTGTAAACATCTAACAAAATCGTAGACAAATCCTGAACCAACCAACCAAACGCAACACCAGAATTTCAATGCTCGTAAAGACGATTTCGAATGGAGTTGTAAACTTAATGAGTACTATCTCTACCACCCTCCTTACCTCTGCAACAGCCTTGTCGCAATTTCAATAAAGGAAACTCAAACATATTTTTAAACACTTTATAAATTAAAGACTTATGATCATTTTGCACTAAACAGGCCAGAAAGGTTTTGACTCAACATCCTCAAAAATGTAAAAATACTCTTACAATCTTAAATAAAGGAAATTTTCCAAAGGAACCTTGTCCGAGCCTAAAATTTGAAAATCTGGAAAGCTGTAACTTGATCTTAAAGTTCAGTGTCGATTATTTATCTCTAATAGATACCTAAAACCACAAAGTGAACCAGCAAATCCACTGACCAAATCCAGACTTCTAAAATTACGAACTCAAAAATTCAGAAATGTCCAAACGCAACAAATCAAGCCCTTCACCAATCCAATGATATAAAAATCCCAACCAAATTCTTACAAGAAACCGTAAACATCCAACAAAATCGTAGACAAATCCTGAGTCAATCAACCAAATGCAATATCTAAATTTCAATGCTCGTAAAGACAATTTCCAAGGGAGTTATAAACTTAATGAGTACTATCTCTGCCGCCCCCCTTACCTCTGCAACAGCCTTGTCGCAATTTCAATAAAGGAAAGTCAAAAATATTTTTAAACACTTCATAAATTAGAGACTTATGATCATTTTGCACTAAACAGGATAGAAAGGTTTTGACTCCACATCTTCAAAAATGTAAAAATGCCGCTCCAACCTTTAATAAAGGAAATTTTCCAAAGGAACCTTGTCCGAGCTCGAAATTTGAGAATCTGGAAAGCTGTAACTCGATCTTAAAGTTCAGTGTCGATTATTTATCTCTAATAGATACCTAAAACCATAAATTGATCCAGAAAATCCACTGACCAAATCCAGACTTCTAAAATTACTAACTCAAAAATTCAGGAATGTCCAAACGCAACAAATCAAGTCCTTCACCAATCCAATGTTATAAAAATCCCAAATTCCTAAAAGACACCGTAAACATCTAACAACATGCAACACCAAAATTCCAATGCTCGTAAAGACAATTTCGCAGGGATCAAATCCAAAATATAATTTCAACCTAATATACGAGTCAAACCTCGAATTGTTCTACGTTTCAACTCTCCCATTCAGCTCTAACCAATCAAATAACCTTAAGAGGAAATCCGTTTGAAACAAAATGAAATCAAATCTTATCATGATCCATAATTATGGTCTGAGCAGCAAATCAGAGTTAAAGACTGTTACGAGTGTTCTGACTGGCCACCGCCCTCTAAGATACCATCCTAAGAAGAAGGGAAAAGTTGAGGAACTGGGAGCTGAAACAACCCAGTGCTCCTTAACACCTGAACAAATCAAAGCCTTGGTACCCAAATTGATCCTGTGATTCGTTCAGAACGATGGAATGAAAGGGTACTGATAGGATAGGTCGCTGTAAGAGGGAGGGTGGTGCTCAGAACCTGAACGACCCTCCAAGAATACAATACAAAATAACAAGACAAGGAGCCAACACGCATTTAATTGGACCAAAGGCTTCAAACAGTTCGGTTATCCAGAATGAAAATTGACAGAATTTGCCTTCCACACTCTAGTTAGTAAGTTTTAAAAACATTTCTTTAATCATGAAATGGATCAAGTCAATGCCCAAAAACAAAATTTGTTATGACCTTGAAGGAATGTCCCTAGAGATAGCTAGTTTTTGACTTTAGTCTAGTCGTTGATTGTGTGCTTGTATGCAGATTATTCTGAATCTAACGTGGTGGTAGAGGTTGCCTGAACATCACTCCGTACAAAATAATTAGGGTGCCATTCATAAAAACAAGGAAACTATCTTTAATTGGAGAAACGCAGCTTGATCTCTCTTGTTAACTGAAGTACTGTTGATATTTTCTTAGATTAGAAACCTGGTAGTCTGTTCTTTTGGCAAAACCTGGGAACTGAAGCTCAAGATGATCGGTTAAGCCTACTTGGTACCTACAGGTAAGGAGGAAAATAATTATATAGAAGAGATTTAGTAGACGATCTTCAAAGCCTACAGGACTTAATAGAAATATGGATTCTTAACTTGTACTCCCAAAAATGTCTGAAAAGATCAAAGTACATGCACATACTGTATGACTGTCGACTCATCCTCAAAGCTCTGGTACAAAGAAGTTCTGATAAGGCAAGGCAAAGAAAGTATTGATTCATTGAACCAAATCCATTCTGTGGTTACATAAGAGCTCATCATCAGTTTGAAAATCTGGCGAGGTGTGGCAAGATTTATTTTCTAGCTTTCAGAAACAGATATTCCATAATCCATTTTAAACATGCTAGTCAGAGCTTGCAATAACTGTCACTTCAATAAAATTCTCGTAGATTTTTATTTTATAATACGAAATGAACTATACATTCTCTCTCACACTGACTCGGACATTCAAAGTTGTCTTCTATATCTACTTCACTCTTATACGGGCACATTTATTTCGGTACAATGTCGATCTTTTTATGACCGGTTTTACAAGTTCAATAACTCGCATCGACAGGAAATATTACGTATGTACAAATCCATGGGAACTGATGCTATTATTGTTATTATTTATATAGTTTTTTTTAGGTGTCTGCTTTTTTTTCTCTGGTTTCGGCCGTTGTATATCTACATGCTGCATAGCAGTAATTTATTGTACAGTACCGATATTTTTCCTATGGCTTTTAAATTAATAGTTGTCCATAAAACATTAATTCTGTGTTATTAGTGATATTTACAGTTCCTTTTAGTGTTTCACGGGTAATAATTAATACTTACTAACAGAAAAGAGCTGTATCAAAGCGGTGCACGTTAATATTTTAAGCTGGTGGTGGTATTACCTCTCGATTTATTAACATTATAATTACTTTAAAACCTAAGCATTAAATAGCAGGTGAATTCATTTCTACTCTTATGGTTTCCTCCTGTGTAATCTGCACAAACATTCAGCGATGCTTGTGATGGAAATTTCGAAGAAGACAAAAGCAAAACAATCGATACCACCATCTTCATTTCTTTTCCTCCATACAGAAAATCCCTAGACTTCAATTCGCAAGGATTATCGAGAAAGGTAATATAAGGTAATCCCAAGTACAAACTACCACTTCAGACCTGAAAACGGAGGCATAGACTACTCATATAATACAACTTTTGTTAAAATTACATACTTCTACGCCACTGTTTTAATGTTAGTTTATGGCTTGCTCGCGCTTCAATAAACCCAACCGAAGGTGTTTAAGAGAACACAAGGACGGAGGCTTAGCGATATTACGTTCTCTGCGGTAATTGTGCCCCCGTCAATAGCTCGGAAGGGATACCCGTCGGTCGTCGGCGCTGTAATCCTCCTCAAACTATACTCATCGTCCTTTGTGCGTCGTCCACGACATAAACTCTATTAAGCATCACCTAGATGTAATTCTGTCCCGGGGATGATTATCTGTGCTCCATACATGTAATAAGCGCAATATTTTCGTAGCGACACGACGCTAAGAGGCATTAAGCTTCGTATAATGACCGAGTGTACTTCCATTGCGAAATATTATTCAGGGTTCCTGTCATGTGAGCCTTATACAGGATGTGAGGACGTACATATATGGACTTATAAAAGGATGTTTAAAATAAAATTTTCAGGTTTCAATTACCGAAAATGTTTTTCAATAAATGTTTGACGTCACATACTGGTAGATAAATTGAAGAAAATGAGTTCTTTCTCGTGGTCATTGAATTCCTCTAGTTTATCTGGATTACATATTAGCTAAGATATTTCCAAAGAGGATATACTACCGATGATGATGATTTTGTTTGATATCAACCGTTCCAATGGGCACCTATTTTAGTTAGAGCTGAACAAGAGGTCCTTTAACCTCCCAATCGCTAAAGTTGCCGTTCTTCAAAGATGACGGTTTTTAACTGTTTCGTAGGCACACTATAGGTGTTCCTAAACGATATTGTTTGTTAAGACTATTGGACTCGAACACTTACCTCTTCAGTTATCAAGCTGTTTAATTAATTAATTTTTTCATAATACAGTATAAATGTAGAAAAGATCTGCTTCTAATACATTTTGAATGAACTGTTTTTCTTTCCCTGGGTGTCTTAGAGTAGTTTTCTGAGAACACCTTCTTTTATAGCACTTTTTCAGCCAGTTGTATTGTGTGTAGTATTGCCTACATTTGATGAAATATGTGGTGTGAGCAAGATCCAATCATCATGAAATTAGTTTCTTTTGATATTAAAAGTCTATTTTGAAAACTATACTATCTAAACACATACATAAGTCCAACCTGAACCCTGTTCAACAAGATCAACATTTGCTTTAACCAAAATTATTTCAAATTTTGTAATAATAATAATAATAATATTTATTTCAAATAATATCACAACAAAATAAAGAACAAGCGGGATACTAATGAAACAAGTCAAATATGATAGACAAAGGCAGAAACGTGCAATAGCATAACATTCAATACATAATATGCTTATATATTATTTAAATAATCTTCGATAGAATAGCAGTTTATTTGTAATAAGTATTTTTTTACATTCTTTTGGAAACTCTTAAAACTATTACAAAGCTTTAGACAGTTAGGTAACTTATTGTATAACTTGCAACCCATAAATTGCAAATATCTCTGGAAAGTTGTAGACCGGTGTTTAGCCGGTAGTAAATAGTTTGAGTTTCTTGTGCCATAGGTGTGTGATGTACTGTATGAAAACTCATTCAGATTCTTATATACGAAGCACAACACTTCATAAATATAAGCATCATATATCGTAAGAATTCTATACGTTTTGAAAGCTTCTCTACATGAATCTCTCCAATGAAGGCCGACTATTAATCGGACAGCTCTTTTTTTGCAAGATAAATATTCTTTGTATGTTAGTACACATACCCCAATGGATAATGCCATATGTCATTTTGAAGTAGAAATTCGAGTAGTAAATTTTTTTTAAAATAGCAAAACTACAGCTCGCTCTTAAATTATAGAGTGCATAACAAGTTCGTGATAATTCGGAACTTAGCGTTTCTATGTGGTTAGCCCAAGATATACGCTCGTCAATAGTTATTCCAAGGATTCTTGTCGATTTACTGAATTGAACAGTTTCGTAATCTAGAAGAAGACTGTCGATGTTATGTCTATGTCTATTGAATAAGATAATTTGGGTTTTATTTGTGTTTAATACTAGGTTGTTAAGATTCATCCATGTTTTCACACGTTCAAAGGTAATATTCATTTTATTAAAAAGATTTGGAAGGTTATCGGAAGTGCTTACTATGGTCATGTCGTCCGCATATAAAGATATTGTATCGTTAATGTTTAGTGCAGCTGGAAGATCATTTACGTAAATTAAAAACAAAGTTGGTCCCAATACTGAACCTTGCGGTACCCCGACGTTGATGCTGCAGCGTTCAGATCGTTCACCGTTGCATATTATCTGTTGCTGACGATTAGATAAGTAAGATTCAAACCATTTACGAGCTACTCCATTGATACCATAGCGATCTAATTTATAAAGTAGAATTGAGTGGTCCACACAGTCGAAAGCTTTGGACATGTCGACAAGCATGGCGGCACAAGGCAGTACGTTGTCCACTGATCGATAAATTTCTCGTACAATACTGAACAGAGCTGTGTTAGTTGAACGATTCGGTACAAAACCATGCTGATTGTTGGACAATATTTTAAAATTCAACAGGTAATTCAATATATTTTTATTTAATAGTGATTCTAAGATCTTGGAGAAGGTAGGTATAATACTAATTGGTCGGTAGTTACTTAAATCATTTGAATCACCTTTCTTATAAATAGGATGTACACAACCAATTTTATAGCAAGATGGAAATGTACCTTGTGTGAAAGAGTAATTCGCCAAGTAAGTAAACGTGGCAAGAATATATTCAGCCACCATCTTCACTATAAATGTGGGAATTGTATCTTCACCCGAACTTTTCGTTGAATTTAGTTTAAATATAGTCTCCGAAATGTCACTTTCAACCACTGGACGCATAAAAAATGAATGTTGTGAACGTTTAACATTTGCGTTAATTGCATCATAATCAGGAGCAGTATGGTTTTCTCTTGCAACAAGATTGGAAAAATAATGATTAAATGCTTGACATAGCTCTCTGTCATTTTGAAAACGGTCAGGTAACTTCCTGTCAGAAGTGTAGTTCTGTCTATTGTTATTTATAATAGTCCAGATAGCTTTCGTTTTGTTTTTAGAAGAAAGTATAAAGTTATCGTTATGTTCCATATGTGTTGCATTGATCAATTCTCTGTAATATTTCTCGTATTCTTTGTATTTTACTTTAAATGCAGGATACCTTTTGATATCACCTAACAATATTAGGTTATCCTTAGCCTGTAAAATATTAGGAGTAATCCAGGAATTACTACTAGGGTTTTTCTTGCATCTAGCATATGGAAAGGATAAATCTAAATAGTATCTGAACAGAGTGGTAAACTTTTCAAAAGCATCGTTAATATTAGTACATTCATACACAGTAAGCCACGACTCTTTCAGCAGATAACTTTTAAAGATATTTAACGAATTCATACAATATTTTCTATTAAGTACATAATCGTAATCATCTCTGCTAATAGCGTTTAAGTTAAATACTTGAGAAAGATGATCAGATATGTTATTATTGACACAATTTGAATTAAATAAATCAGTTGGCACATTAACTATAAAGTTATCAAGACATGAGGCACAATTATCACCAAATCGGGTTGGAGTGTCAATGGTAGTAGTCATATTGTAACCATTAAAAAGATCCTGTAAAATACTGAACGAGTTAGATGGTGTTGTAAAATCAATATTAAAATCGCCGCCTAGAATTATAAACTTATTTTCTTTGCTAATAGTATCTAGCAGTAGCGAAAGTTGACAAACAAGTTGAGCAAAGTTTGAGTTAGGTGGTCTATAAATACATATAATAATTACATTTGCTTCTAATATTAATTCAACGGCACAAAGTTCAACAGAGTTACATACAGACAATTTTTCAATATCGTTTCTGCGCTTAACTTTGATACTTGTTTTACAATAAATAGCTACTCCACCGTGCTTATTATAAGGACGGCAGAAAAACGATTGTAAGATATAATTTTTAAACGATATTTCTTTAAGCTGGAGCTTGGTTTGCCAGTGTTCACTTAACATTACTACGTCTATACCCTGAGATTGCAACAAAACTTCTAGTAACCCAACTTTGTTACTTATAAACACCTTATATTTTGATGTAGCACTAATATTGAGTTTAAGTCTGCGGCTTTGCCATTGCCAGACGCATTAAAAAACGATTCACACACACACTTTCCGGCCACAATTCTGGTGAGGAAATTTTTTGAAGATACTCTTCCGGGACCGATACCTTAAATGAAGAGTAAACTTCTGGATGTTTGCTGTTCAGTTGTTCACACAATACATCTGGAATATTCTTAGACTTGACATAAGTAACTAATTTTTCAGTAGTCATAGCAGTCAGTTAAGCAGCATTCAGTTAAGTTTACTGTTTCCATAGTTGAATGAAATAATGAATATTATAAACAAGTGGTTTGCCTATGGAAAGTCCGTTAAGTCCTTTACTCGCCGAATTATATATGACAGATTTTGAAGAAAAACACATAAATATTAAGAGTAACAATCCACTATTAAAATACATTTTCTTTTGGGGTAGATATGTGGATGACATTTTATGTATTTGGTCAGGCACTTCTAGACAATTAGATCAATTTTTGCTTTATTTAAATTCAGTAAACAATAAAATACAATTTACTATAAAAAAAAGAGGTAGAAAAAGTTCTTTAGATATAAAAATAATGAAAGCGGATAAAAGGCTCGAATTTGACATAAATAGAAAAACAACTACCACAGATACTATAATTTCAGCTAATTCAAATCAATCATGGAATATAAAAATGGCCGTTTTTCACAGTTTAATACATATGTACATAGATTACTTAACTTCCTGCTACACACAGATAACTACAAAAAAAGAAGTGAATATCAATAAGACAATTGCAAAAAATAAGGGTTACAACCCACAACTCATAGATAAAATGATTAAAAAGAAACAATAGGTATACAATTCTCATGAAAAATTTTTACAGTGAACCAAAACAACAACAAAATAATCGATATCACTTTATTAATTACATACCGTGTAGCAACAAGAATTCTAGAGAATTACGTAAGTTAGGTTTGAATTTTGTTCAAGAAAAAAGCAAAGTTAATGATAGAACGTCCAAGGAGCCTGCCGGCAGGACAGTTTGTCCTTCTGGCAGGCCCTAAAAATGTGTTATTTTAGATATGAAGTGGTCCTTTCAGCAGGCCCAAACGCCGTGTACAGCTGCCCTTCTGGCAGGACAAATGCTTGGACGTCATTAAAAAGCATAAAAGAGCTATTTTAAACAATAACAAAAATACAGGTTTTGCCGAACATTTTTTAACATTGCCGAACATTATTTTTCTTATCTAACATTTTCTTTAATCTGTCAGTTATTTCAGCAAGGTATGGTAGGTATGTATGCCTATGTAGTTGGTTCTTGTTAACTTACAGCCTCCTTCTTCTCTTTACATCTTTGTCGTATGTCGTTGGTTTTGTAACCGTTCAGTCGTAATGCTGCCACATAACGAAAGTGTCGTCTTCATATTCAATAACTTCTTGCTCGCAAAACTTCGATAAAGACCGGCGATAATAGTGATCCTATTGGTACACCACTCTTCTGTTCATAAAAGCTTCCATTCCATAAGAAATATGTCGAGATCAGGCAAAGTCTTGCCAATTGTCTTCAAGATTAATTTTTACATTGTTTGAAATTTTGTTCTCTATTTGATTTAAGGTTATGTTTTCCGTCAAGGAGCAATTTGAAAATAGGCTCCAATGTACCACAATATTGCCAATACTAGTCCAAAAATATTTGATAAATTTAGACAGAATTTTTTATGATAAGTAACCAAACATATCATTCTGATTCTGATTGATTAAATCTGTCTTTTTGTGTACTATTATTCAAACTGATCATTTTGGATAGGGAATAAATGCTCTATAATCCGTGAATTGTTTCTACTAAACGATTGGCATTAATTTTTGCAACGATAATGTAACAATCGAACAGGATAATTTGAGTAACAAGTACACATTCTCAAAAAATTTAAATTCCTTGGCCGGCAAGATCTCCCGACTTGACATATCTTGATTTTTTCAAACTCCACCAACAACACGAATGGATATGGAAAACAGAATTCGAAACTCAATTCGTCAACTATCAGCGGCAGAAATCGAGGCTACGGTTCTGTCGACTCAAGAAAGACTGGAAAAATTTGTGCAATTTGAACACAGAAGGCACGAATCTTTTTTCAAAATCGGTCCTTTTCAGGACCACAACTTTATTTAAAAGGAAAATTGTTTACAAATACGAAAACGTGGGACTTAAAATCACAGCACTAAATAAACTGACATTTCTTGTGAATATTTTAGAGAGGAGTTTGTCTTTTATTTCCATGGCCTACTTATCGAAAGCAAGCAATTCATTTTTAAATGGGAATATATGAATTTTCCTAGTTTAGTATTTTTTTAATAATTTGAGTTAGGAAAAAGATATTAAGATGCGGCTTGCGCAAGCTTATTTGTTGATCATTTGTCTATTTTCCAGTCTAAAAAAAGTCATATCATCGCATTTAAATTTTTGGAGAAAATACAATATTTTGGTTATAATATCGAATAACGCCCTCTATCGGTGGCCGTGTAGGTCACAACTATCATGATTACGAGAAACCTAAAAGCCCAAGAAATGCTCTTTTCAATGATACCAAATTTATCCAAATCCATTAAGCCGTTTCGAAGTTACAGGCACTTACTTAAAACAACTTTCAAATACCCCCCACCACTTTATTTCGAAAGATAGAGAAAAATTGTTTTTACAAAAAATGTTTGACTTTAAGTTAGCATTAAAACGCAAATACCTTTTTGTTATATTCATTGGAGAAAATCGCGAGAAACGTAACTTTATGTAATTCAAGATGGTGGAAACGCCCACTGGTGGCCATCTTGGAAACTCAAAAATAATTTTCAGCATTTTCCCTTGCCCACTTTACCTATAAAATTTTTTAAGCTAAATCTAACTCTCTACGATCATTAGTTTCTGAGATACAGCCAAACATAACCAAAATTATTTGCCAATTTTGTATAAGGAACGGAAATAAATAAATCACAATCACATTTCCGCTACTAAATCTCCGGTAGCAACTTTCAACGAACACATAAAAAGTATTATATTGCAATTATCACCAAACGAAAGCTGATATTTCATTGTAAACGTGTAAAAAAGATTAGATTGCAAAACTGCTAGTTCTATTTACTCTAGTTGAAACGATACATGTAATTTGCAATGAATTACTTTTGCACGCATTTATTATTAAGATACGCAAGAAAAATCTAAGAATGAATGTAATTATTTAATTACAAATTTAAATCGCGCAAATAAATTATAACCGCCCTAGTAAGTATAATCAACGAGAAATAATTATTACATGAACAATGAATTCTGTTAGGAGAAGAAGCCTTTTCCAATTAAAAAGATTTTGCATTTATTTTTCATAAGGATACGTGTTTAGCGCTAATTGTATTTTCTTCTTTTTTGCATTTTCATTATTCTAGTGTTATTATCTTTAAAATAATAAGTTCCGTATGTAATGTAAACAATCATTAAAGCTTTGCGTTTTTTTTCACTCCAATTTGCATTCGTAATTATATAACAATCATTAAAGTGTTGTGTACCTTAAATCTTTTACTAAATAAAGAGAAAATTTTGCATAACATCAACTACTGAAGTGAATGTTGTGAGAGGAAAGCTTAATGAAAGCTTAAATTGAAAAGATTACATCCACATAAAAGGAAACTGCAATTTTCTATAGGTCGATAGAGCTAATATCACCGTTCATTGCATACTGTACCGGTATATCATTTCCTCTGGCGAACTTAAAACTGAATGGGGGGTACATTTTCGTAACGCGAACGTTGTTGAAAAACGTTTCGCGTGAAAAGTGAAGGGTATTGAAAATACGCATTCTAGAGACAAAAAGCCCTCCTCCACGTCGGGACACAATTTTCAGTTTTATGCATTGATGGCGTGGATCGGACGACGCCATAGTAGTTCATTAAGGTTTCAAGTCGGAACAGAATGCGAAAGTTGGTGAATGAGGACGCAACTGAAAGGCGAGATAAAGGAATAAAAGCTGGAGTGCTGAAAATATACTATGGGTCACATAATGCCAATGTTTTAGCCCTGACACGGACACCTCGGAAACGTTTTAAAATGAAAGCGCCGCGACGGCATACCGTCAGGTAAATATACCGTGTTTCTAGTTTAATTTGTTCCTTTATGTCGTTGCTTTCATTTCAAACTCTTTTTTTTTATTATTCCGGATCTTTTATTATTTAGTTCACTTCGAGTTATTTATTATACGAGGAAATTCGTTTTATTTAATTTCATGTATTTCAAGATTAAAAGCTTGTTTGAATAGAGGCAATTATTAAAAACAACTGAGAACTAAAATATGACAATAAAAAAGAAGAAATACAGACATAATTGTGGATGGAAAAGGTGCCCCTCTCTCTGCTCTGTCCCTCTCCAGAGAGAATCCCCTACTTACAAAGGATTAATACCCAGTATACAAGTGAGGTCTCGTAAAGAGTCTTAGGATAGAACACATCCGAGACCGGAAAGCGCTAAAGTATAGATTGGCTAACTTTGTAATGTCTTATCTTATTCAGACAGATCATAAAACTCCGCTAATGGACGACATTTTCTCGGATATCTCGTTGGGCCGTTAGGGACGCAACCGGGTTCAGCAAGCAGCGAAGTTATGTTGGATGCGAGAAAGATGGCTTAAACACGCTACCGGCTCGCACCACACAACCCCAGGTAAATAATAAAACTTTGGTTTTTATGAATCATTCCACTTTGTACATTTAGATCCTGCACTTATAGGAAATTGAGTTTTCCGATATACCTATATATAGTTCGTATAGGTTATATGGTTATATGAAAATTTGAACGGGAAAAATCCTGATACTGATATCGGAGCTTATGTAGATACGTGAGGCTTGATTAATTCTAAAACTTTTATAATTTTCCAGATGTATACGCTTCAACTTGTAGGTCAATAAAACAAGAACCGTTAAAAAAATTAATTGACTCCATTGTTACGTCAAATATTGAAACCATGCAAAACTCACTATTCGACAAAAATTAAAAAATTGAGAGATAATGAAAATAGCAAGGTAAGATTCACTCGAACAAGAACACAAGCTAGGTACTACAATAATTGTTATATTTTTCAAACAGACACAGTCCAAAATATTTACCTACGTTTCCTACCTGTGCTCATAACGGCAAGCCGGGATTCCCCTACTTCTGTTCTAGTTTGAGAATGAGCCAAATCAAGCGGTTTCACCAACTTCTTTACTCATCAACGGATAAAATCAAACAGGACACGTTTATTCTTACTGGTTGTAATGGCACACCTACCAAACGACCTAATACGATGAATCGTGTTTATAAACAAGCATTTGTAAAAATGTCCGGAATAAGCAGATTTACGATAGAAAACGTAGTAGGGTAGAAGCACCGGTTGTGACTATCTTAAGGAATTTTTACACTTTGATTCGTCCTAAATTTTACTCAATTAATACTAGAGCTAAACAATATTTTTTCGTGACTCTTCGAACATTTTTCTTTCAAAATCTATTTGTAATGTACATACATGGAGGTCCTTCTAATATGCAGAAAATAAATTTGTTATGTGAGAAAACAATTTATTCCAGTCGTGGCCACTTTGCACCAGTTGTGGCCACATATTGCGAACGTATTTTTTATATCATCTTTTATGGCCATCAACTGAGATTTCTAGAAATATTATGCAATTTGCATTTTTTAATGCAATAAGTACTACAAAGATAAAAAATAGGTAATATTCCGAACAGATTGCTTCATTTTTATTAGAAAGTATAGTTAACAATAAAATATAAATGGAACAACACAAATCAAATGTTAAAGTTCTTAAACAAATTCACCCAAACATAAAGTTCAGAACACGGCTACTAGTTTAAAACAAATACAAAAAAAATGGTTTAAAAAATGCATAACATATTTAAAGAACTTTGCTTTGAAGGTTTTTCAGATCAGATACAGAATATATGCCTCTTGAGTTGATTTATTTAGGTTCATTAATTCCCATTACAATATCACTTAATTTGTACCAAAGCAAATCATTTTTGTCTGACCACTTCCAATTTTCATAACTTTTAGACATTGCACAACAATAATCAGTTTTATTATCGCCTTGATAATGACAGCATTGCTGTTGAAACGCGTCGGTGTTTTAGTCAAAACTTTTTTGGTGTTTAGTGGGTTAAAGTGTTTAGTGTTCTACTTCTGCACCAAGAGAACCAGTGAAGAACTTCACAACAATAATATTCATTATTTTCTATCTGCACGATCTTGGCTGGATACAGGTAATTATCATCAAGTTATAGGGCTATGGATTTGATTGAGTTTACGTTTTCCATTCGTGTTGGCATGATCCTCATTTTCTTTATTACTCAGTTTACAGTTTTTCTCATTTGATAAATTTTTATTAACAGCTTTTGTTTTCTTTTTTGCCTCCATTAACTCAACCTACTTGTCATGCGTAACGACTGAAGGTAGATGTGGTCTTTTTCTGTTTGTACATCGAACACGATTTTTTTTTGAAAAACCTAAAGTTATCATTTTCACATTTGCTTTTAGTCTCATTGTTTTCTATTGTTTGGTTTGGTTGTTCTAATGTAGTTCCTTTTTCTTGCCTATCATACTCCTTATCTTCATCCTCCTGACTTTTCCTATTTACATCATACATATGCGAATCATTTTCAATGTTTTATTTCCTATCAAGCTTCTGTTCAGTTTGCTTCTTGTCGTCGCTAATTCGGTATAGGTTATTTTTCTTGTCTAAATTAAAACTTTTAGTATTCTCAGATATTGAAATATTGGAACTGTGGATATATACTGTCTCATCTTGAGTTACTGAAGGACTTCGTATGACATTTTTATGATGTTAATTTGTGAAGCAGTTGAATTCGTTTCCTGGTGGCTTCCTGAAAACTCTGGAAAATCGAAAATCATAACGTCAACTTGTGGGAGCGTCATCTAAAGTTACAGTTCTGAAATGTGTTTTCCTTTATAGTATTCTCTTTTGCAGATTTCCAGACGTTATAGAGTTCTAGGTATCTTCCCTCTCCAAACCAATCCTGAGAATCGAAAAATGTGTCTTCAAAGCGTGATAAAAGAGCAGGTTCCAAACGATTTTCAATTGCTTTCAACTCTATTTCTTCTATCTTATTTCCACTTTCCACTTGTTTTTCACTTGCAATATTTGTTGTGTTATCAGAAACACATTTACCAAAATCGGAAGCATTGTCGTCAAAAGGATTAAACCCACACGATTTGAATCCTGATTTAATTGACGAGGAAAAACTAATTTTGGTTAAAATTGTATTTAAAGCTGCTGGGACATTTTTCTTTTGAATAGTGTTTCCACCATTTTCAAACTGCCATTTTTTACATAATTTTTTCCAAGCTGCTTTCATGGGGAAAAAAATGCCACAACTGTCCGATGTTGAAAGCCTATTTCATAGCGATGTTCGTGGAACTTTGTATTTCGTAGCAGCTGTTCCAACGGCCCTATGATCTTCTCTAACTGCACAAAGAGCAGCTTTCATAGAATTATCAGAATATTTGAATAGGATTTTTTTTGGTAGACATGTCTTAACATACCTAAGAAAGTAGAAATAAAATTAGAAATAAAATAATTATCACTATATGATTGTTGAGATCTTCAATGATACCTACGCAATTTTGAACATTTCATAAGTAAATAAAACTATATATATAAAAAAAATAAAAATAAAATAAAATATACTTAATATTAGTTAATCAAAATGTGTTGAAAATGTTTTATAAAGATAAGTAGGATATGGCCACAATTGGATTTTGGTTGCACCATTTTTGGCCTTACGTAGGCTACAACTAGGACAGTATATAAAGTAAGTTGTACTCTTTGTGGCCACCCTAATAATAATTTATATACGCATAACCTTGATTAAGTTTCAGGAAATTACATAACTTAAAAAATATGCCTCTGCGGTATAATATTCATAATAGATATCCTTAACACATGGACTAAGAAAACGGTTGCAGCTAAACACATGCTTCTTTTTACAGACCTAGCTAACGTCTGCGTCATCTGCGTTGAATTTATTCTATAGCAGATGGCGCTGAATATATTGGTATATCAAGCTATAAATGCGTAGTGGTGCCGTTGATACGAAAATCTTTAATTTTTAGGAATTTTTAATGAAGTGGCCACATTTGGGTCAATGGCCACTAACGGTGCTTCTACCCTAAAAGAATTTGTGCGTAATAATGACCTTCCCAAAGAAAGACGAGAAGGTGATAAATACATTGCTAAAAAGATTTATAGAAACACTCAAGTGTGTAGAGTCTCGCTACTGTAGAACCAAAACAGCTGCGCATCTGTATTTACCATGTGAAATGAATTTAAAGAAATCGTATGCAATGTATTGCTCAAAGGTTAATGAAAACTTACACGTAAAGCTGAGTTATTTTCGTAAATTTGTGAATAGAAATTACAATATAGGTTTCGGCACTCCAAAAACTGATATTTGTTCTATGAGCCTGAGAACTGAAGAATTATTAAAAACCAATTTACAGGAGGACGAACGACACAAAGTTGAGCTTGAATACAAAATACATAAAAAGAAGTCAAAAGACTTTTTTACGCTACTACAGCCTGAAGCACCGCACAATTTTTCGTTTGATTGCCAAAAAAATTTGGCCTTACCTAAACTACCAGGCCAAGCGTCCTATTTCAGCCAGCAGTAAAATTATTTTCATTTTGCAATTATTAATGGCAGTTCAAAAGGAAAATTAGATCCCTCCCATGTCTTTTCATACCTTTGGCTAGAAACGAATGCACCAAAAGATTCGAATGCGATAGCCTCTGCAGTCCATCATTTCTTGAAGAATTTTCGTTTTACTGAAACTACTAAAATTGTACGTTAATTTGCAGATGGCTGTGGAGGCCAAAACAAAAATGTTACTATGGTGGCTATGCTTTCGTCTTGGCTGCTTCAAGATGCACCAAAAATGATCGAAACTATAGAATTCATTTTTCCTATAGTAGGCCACTCGTTCATGTCTCCAGATCGAGTCTTTGGTGTAATTGAAAAACAACTGAGAAAAAAAATTGTTATTGTAAATACAGTCGAATATGATCAAATAATAGAAAATTATGCAACAATTCGCAAGATCCAAGCTTGGAACATCTTCGACTGGAGGACAGAAACTGCCAGAGTTTTGAAAAGGCCAGCAAAGCTAAAACAGTTTCCTGTGAACATCTCGGGACACAAAATTTACAGGGTGTCGAACGGTTTTGAAATAAGTCTTATATAGAGCATCTTCAAGGAATATAATTTCATTGAGGTGGTGGCCATCATGATAGATGCAGTTTTCGAGCTTCTGCCTGAAATCGTTCATCACACGTTTCAACAGGTCTGGAGACCTCGGAGGTCACGGCATATATCCAAACGTGAAATAAATTTTTCTGGGAACATGTTGTGAACAACGTTCATCGATGCGTTGGCAGTATGTGCAGTGGCTGAAACCACACACTTTGTGGATTTATTTCTTTTCTGCGTAGATCTGGCATTACAAAATGTTGTAGCATACGAATGTAGCGGTTAGCATCAGCGGCGACTGTACGGCCATTCTCCTCAGAAAAATAAGAATCAATAATGCCAATAGGGCCAATGCCGCCCCACACTGTGACCTTATCAAAATGGAGTGGTCGTTCATGGATATTTCGTGGATTTTCAGGATTTCAATGAAAGTCAGCTTCGTCATTCATTAAAACTTGTAGGTCCACATTTTCTTCAATAATCACTCGCATTCTCGTAGCGAAATCCTCTTGCTTCAACATCTCTCTCAGTTAGTTTCTGAACAATTTGTATTTTGTATGGGTGGACTTTTAAATCTTTATGCAACATTTTCCTAACTGATTCCCAATTCATATTCAATTCAATTGCCTGTCTCATCATCTTTATGTTTTCAGGAGTTCTCACTATACTTTCTGGGTGTATAGTGAGAACACCTGAAAACATAAAGATGATGAGGCAGGCAATTGAATTGAATATGGGGGATTTTGGAGTTATTGACCAAAGTATGGACGTGCAAGTGCTGGAAGAACTTGACTAATCATTCGAAGATGTCACCCAATCGAGGTGTGCTCTTGGAGAAATAAAATATTATTTCAATTTAATTGGGAAAATGGTATAATTTTCAATAAAGGAATATGAATCATAGACATGATAGATAAGTTTCTCCATCGAGTGTCGTATAAATTAAATTAAATTCTTCTTGGGCAATACTTAACTCAGTTGAATGCATGGATATAATTTGATGTCAATGATGTTGCTGAATATTAGTTAAAAATCCCCTTCGGTATCTGAACAAATATACATCATTTGCAATAGATATAGCCCAATTTGCCTTATCCAAATCCATTTGTTTTTTTCGAAGTTTACTACTAACTCTCACTCAAACTTAAAATTTACGGAAATAATGGAACTTTTTCTCAATTGTTCAGTTTGTCTGGCTAGAGTACATGTCAACACACACAAAAAAATTAAACTTCCGCTTTTGAAGTATCCGTAGACACAATCGCCAAATAAATAGATACAAAGGTAGCGATTGTGTCTATAGTTTCATTCAGTAGGAAAATATATTTTTCTTCGTATGTTATGAAATGAAAGTTTCAAATCAATACGTTTAAGAGTTTAAGAGTATAGCCACTTCTTAAGCTAATTATGCTACCTACAATTATTTAGTAAAAGCACATGATTGGTATAAATAGTTTTAATGATATCAGTAGACGGTTTGCGAATTGAGGGAAATCCAGTTTTCATATCGGTGTTCCTTGTCGCTCAAATCAAGTTTGCACACGAATGTTTAGAAACTTTCTTAATTGTTGTTATTTTATCTCTGCCAAAAAACCCATTTTTGATAACCTTTTGTTATCTTTATAAATCGTATCAAAGTTGTTCACAATGTTCGTACTTTTAAAGCAAATAAATTAGTTGTAATCGAATAGCCCTGCAGAAACGTATCCTTCCCATTTTACTTTAGTAAGGACAAAATGTTTAAGTACATAATTATTGTAATACTAGTGTGCTTTGTGAACGATTGTAGTTGTGCGTGCCCTAATACATTTGAAAACGCTCTGGTTAATATCCAAAAAGGAAATTATGTCAAAAACAACTATCGACTGAATAACTGTTTGCATAATCGTAATATTACACAATTTACTTTAATTTCACCTACTACGACGATATTAAAAGGGACGTTTTTCAACTTGCCTTCGTTAGATAGAATCTCCTTGAATAACGCAGGAGTATACGTTATCGAGCCGAAATTTGCAGAAGATTTACCGAAACTGAACAGTATCACCGCTGCCAGGAATCACTTAGAGATAATTGAAAACAACGTCTTCAATAACTTACCAATACGGTGGCTTTGGTTGGTTTCCAACAAGATATTTTATATTGCGGATGGTGCGTTTCATGGCATGAATTTAGGAATTCTGAATCTTAACGACAATAGACTGAGTAGGATAAATTCAACTTGGTTCCAGGATACTGATATGTATGCATTACTACTAGCCTATAATGAAATTACATCATTACATACTCTTACCTTCAACGGAATTACTGGACTTGTGACACTAATATTGGAGTTTAATAAAATCCACTACATTGCCCATGATACGTTTTCCATGCAGCACAAATTAAAATTCCTCTACCTCTCTGGAAATTCTTTAATGCGTGTTGGTTTCAAAATTCCAAAGAAGCTAAATTATATGGATGTGAGTTTTAATTTGATATCCTCTATGTCTTTGGAAAATACGACCCCATTGAGGAATGTTTCTATATATCCGAATCCATGGGCGTGTCAGTGTTTGCTGCGATTTTGGAAAGAAACTGAAAAACTTGGTATCAATATTTCGGAAACTTCGGCGTTGAAAAGGCCGTTGGGAGAGAGCGATCCTTTGTGCATCGCTGCTGATTATATAACGTGCGGTGCAGATAGTCCTGTTACTAACGATGCTTTGTTTGAAGAATATTTCAATTTAATTAATTATGATAATTTAGGGAAATTTGCTTATACACCATATCATACTTTCTAATTATAACAAAATGTTTGCTATAATTTTTTTGTTTGTGCCATATTATTATTAATATAATGTAATTAAAAGTGTATAAAATAAATTTCAAGGTACAATTACAACGAAGACACTCCAGCTACAAATTTTAATTGTTCCATTGTTGTCTTGAGCAAAATATTATACTATAAAGTACTTTCTATATATGTATGTAGAATACTAATAGCTAGAATACTTGAACGATCTTGATCCGTTTTAAATAACACACAATTAGTTTTACTTTCATTTATAGTTAATCCATTTTTCAAACACCAAGTCTTTAAACAAGAGAAGCTATTTTTTGCATTCTCCTCTGGATCTTGTATTTTAGTCTTTTTGATTAATAAAGAGTCATCAGCATAATTAACGGTCAAAACTTTCTCCATCAAGCTATAGGGCATATATATTATGAATAAAACTGGTCCAATGATACTCCCCTGTGGCACTCTCATCCAGACATACTCCTCTCTTATTCCTAATTTATCAAGTTTAGCCAGCAATATTTCATGTTTCACACTATCCAATGCTTTTTTTTAATGTGTGGTGGGTGCTTAGTTGCAGTGACTCCGTAAGCTGTATTACTTGTCTGGCTATCACTGCAACTCTTGCGGTGTAGTTTTAGTGTATGTAAGTTGTGTTTAAATGGCTTTGTGACAGCATCATATCGTCTTTTATAATGCCGCGCTGTTAATCACTTTGCTCCCAACAGCGAATGGCAAGTCGATCGGGGATTAAACTCTCTGAAAAAATGTCACCGTCCCTCCAGAGAATTGAACCCCGGCACCTATCATTCTCTCACAACAATAGTCAGCCGCCTAACCACTGCGGCCATCGACCCGTTTCGTAAGATCAATGAATAATCCAAGTCCTTTCTGTTTATTCTCAAAACCAGACAAGAACGTTTGTAAAAACAATGCATTTTTTAGTACTGAAAACAGTTTTATTTCAGACTTTTGTATCACACTTTGTTGCAGACAAAAAAAATTAGAAATCATGGTTCATTTTAATAGAAAAATAAAACATTAATTCTTTTATTTCTTTTTCTCGAAAACGGTTCATTTTACCGACAATGGACAAGAGACAAATTTGTTTTTTTTTACTCCTTATCATACAGGGTGTTAAAAATGTAAGCATTAAAATGTACAACCTAGTCCGCCCCTGGTAAACTAAACAAACTAATTTAAATTTAAGGGCAGTAGTTTGAGTTTCTGTTAAATTTTCATTAAATTATAATAAGTAGTTTAAAAGTTATTTAAGAAAAATTGATTTCCAGTGGCGTCCTTTAGGAGGCAGTAGGGAGGGCCGCTAGGAAAAATATTATGGGAACTTGTCATCTTATTTTTTAATGTTCTATCTGAATCCGAGAGATTTTCCCCCATTTTCCGGACACATTATATAAGAGTAAATTGCAATGTCAGTGGATTTGTTTCTTCTAAAACCATGCTGGTTATTTAATATATATCCATTGCCTTCCAGATGTTGTATGAATTGAGTGCCTGCTAAGGTTTCCAACAATTTAATACATATTTGAGATGTATGAAAAAGAAAAGTTTGGAACCTTTGGATGGCCCTAACCTGATCTTTTTTTAAATACACTAATCTTATTTTTATAGTATTATTACATTTGTGATTTCATTTACCCCACCCCTCCCCTCTCTTCCTACTCGCTCATTTAAATAAATACTGATTATTTCGAGCCCAATATCACGTGTTTTGCTTATTGAATGCGTCTCAGTCAGAATAAAAAAATATCAGCAACTTGCTAAATTAACTAACTCCCTAGCTCCAATAATAAATTGGTGGATGGTGAATGCTTGGATATGGTGTATAAATATATAAAACAAAGAGGAGGGAAACCCAAATCTCGAAAAAAATTTCCATCATTAATTAGTATTATTTTAATATATTACTAGTGTCGGCAAAGAGGGGCAAGTTTCAGTGCAGTGCACGTAGTAATCGGCTGTGGTGGTTCAGCACTTTAGGACACAGTTCGTGAAATTTTTTTGTACGTTTGGGGGGCTGTCTTCGTGTGAGCTTCGTGTGGATAACATTTAGGTATTAATTGCGCCACAAGGTTTAAAGTCTGGATTTTCATGTTGTATGTAACCATCCACACATAACCACAATTTTTTATCTTTCAATTCTGCTTTAATTCTTCTTTCAACATAGTCACGAGCAGATGGCATACCATTTCTTATCGATGTCCTACTTGGTACTCGACAAACGAAATACTTCCTCCAGAAGGAGACCAATTCTTCTTGGTCCAGTAAAGTGAACGGTAGATTACATAGAATAAAACAAACAGCTATATGAAATGTTAATTGTTCGCTGTATCGTTTGCCACGGATTGCAGATTGGCGTTAGCAATTCCACCTGCCGGTTACACGTCAAATAGTTGTCGCCCCTTACACATTTAATTCTATCAGCTACGTTTTCTAGTTTCTTCGGAATACGCGGTTTCCGAAACGTACCTAAATGCGACATTTCCTGATAAGCACTCACAATAACCAGTAGAATTATACTGAACAAGTGTACTTTGATATGGACGCTCGAGTTTCCGTACCACCCCTCTACGTTGCTCACCGCACTGCATTAGAAATTGCCCCCATTTACCGAGTCTATACATTACGTATAAACAAAATAATCTCGGATAAACTTAAAGAAGAAGCATTAAAAATAAACAATAGAGTTGAGCTTTCATTCTCATCTTCGTTGTAGAAAAGAAAAGATTAATTAAATAAAAACGACTCTCTTGCAAGCTATGAATACAATCGTTAATGAATGCCGTAACTACAGTTGTTTTCCATTTCCAGTAATAAACGTGCATCCATCATAGGTAATGTACAGCTACTATCTTTTGCTTCATCTAAATTAGTATTATTTTTAGAATTACACTACCGTTTTCTCATACACCTGTTACAATTTGAGCTGTCGCTTGCAGCATCCTTAAGAACAAATGAAATAGCACATTATTTTCTATAAAAATCTTATAGATCATCTGCTTCGATAATAGAATTATCTACAAGCTTAAATATTAATTCGTGCTGCATTATTCTAAATTGCAAGCAGCACAATAGAAATTACATCATGCCGTGCAGTGTGTTGTAAGATTACAAGCAATTTATCCGAAATTCAGATTGCCTGCAAGCTAAAATATTTCGGCACATTCTGTACGTCTCAAGTCGCATGAAAACAACAAGGTAATAATTTCGGGATATACATACATTAACATACAACATCTATACAGCGATTGAAATCATACGATGCGTAAGGGTAATTTAAGCGAGAGTACCTCTCGGCGTTCCGAAATTATAATTTCGACTGGGCTGGATGCTCATCGGACAAAAGCGACCGAAAACCCATTGTTTTTATTTTGCGCCGCACCAGGCAGTTCGGTAATACGTTCAGAACGTGAAATTACATATTAGAAACTAATTGCACTGTCATCAGATATACGCATTGACCAAATTCCTCTCCGTTATTGTAAACGATCTGTGTTATTATGTACACTTAAGGATTCCCCGTATGCGCTCACAACACAATACCACGTTCGGTCGTCGTCAGCATTAAGTATACGCTATAGATGAAAATAAACCTGTAATCCAGCCACTGTATCGGCAATTCGTTCCATTGCGAATTACGCTTTATTACTATGATGGATTAGGTTGGGTCGGTGTTGTTGTGGCGCATTCAACGTTCAACACAATGATCCTCGAACGTTAAGGGTCGTAATTTCGAAGAATGGGTAATCTGTCTCCCCGATGACGTTAAATGCAAACCCATAAAAATTGCTCTTTAATATTAATTTCGTCGGGTACTACGCTGCAGAGACGTTGTGGTTCGCGTTCGGACCGTTCTCGCTTCACAGTACACGAGGCGATGAAATGGGAGCAAAACGAAACGAAAGAAAACGGCTCACTGTTCCTATGGAATTACGCTTGCGTGTCTCATAACGATTCGTCTTCTGGAGATTTTCGGAAAGACATCGCAGGAATCCGATAAAATTAATGCATCGATTTGAATAAAAGTTAAAAAAAAAATTGTTCGCCTGTAATATTGTTGATTGTCATGCGATGGTACGGTCAGGTAAATGCTAGTATTGTCTCGTTTCGATTCGTATTACTCTATTACTTATTGCAACAATATCATTAGCTGGAATGACTTGGGTATAAATGTTTGATCTTGTTTATATTACAACACTAGATTACAAATAAAATTTTCCTGGCTTCGTTGTAGATATCTCTGTTACTATGTTTATTGATCTACCCATTATGTTAATGTCCTCAGCGTATGCTGCTATTTGTGATGATTTGGTGCTTAACAAATTCAAGGTTTCTTGATATTTTTCTGACCACATATTCCAGGGCTATATTGAATAGGGTAGAGGCCAGGCTATCTCCTTGTTTCAGGCCTTTGGTTATTATGAATGGATCCGTCAACTGGTTTTGTATTCTCACCTGTGCTGTCGTCTGTGTCATGGTTGTCTTGGTCACCCTTATTAACTTTGCATGGACTCCGAGTTCCTTCATTATTTCAATGTGCGGCAAAGGATTTCCTTTACATTGAATAGCTGGTCTATGGTGGAGCTGCCTTGTCTCCTTTTTGGCGGATAGGGATGATCACGCTTTTTTGCCAGTCCTGGGGGATCTTCTCTGATTTCCAAACATTGGCCATTAATAGTATATAATAGTAGGAATGCTATCATAGCCAGGAGATTTGTTATTTTTTTGTGCCTGTATGGCTTGCCTAATTTCATCTATGGTTGGTGGTTCTTCAGGGGGTTCTTCGAGAGTGGTTTCGTCCGGTTGCTGTGATGCGCTTTCCTTGTCTTCTTGATCCCCCCCACCCTCTCAGGATTTCCTTCATTGTCTCTCATTAAGGTGGTTTGAGGTTTATGGCATTATTTTCTTTTGTGTTTATAGGCTTCTCTCGGGTTGTCGTTTTTGAAGTAATTTTCCATTTCTGCGACTTGCTGGTTTAAGAAGTGCCTCTTCTTTTCTCTGCATACTTTGTTGGCTTTCTTTTTTTGCCCTTTCGAACTCTTCTCTTCCATTGTTCCTGGATGTGCTCGTCCCTTTCTTCTTCGGTTCTATTTTCTAGGCATTTATTGAGTTCTTCTTCATATTTTTCTTTTGTTCTGATGTCTTTTACCGCTTCCGGGTTAAGTTTAATTTGTCCTGTACTACTATTGGGTCTGTTTCTGCTAATTTTATTTCTAAATCTTATCTGCACCAAAAAGTGATATGAACCACATGATGTGCCCTTTCTGCTCCTGATGTCTAGAACACTTGTTGCTCAGCGCTTGTCTATAAGTACATGGTCTAATTTGGTTGCTGCTGAGTCCATCTGCTGATAGCCAGGTCGCTTTATGGATGTCTCGGTGTGGGTAGAAGGTGGATCCGATAATCATGTTTCTGCTTGTGGCAAAATCTATCGCCATTTCTCCATTTTTGTTTTTCCTTGTGGAGGCTGTGTTTTCCTATGATCGCATAATAGTTGTCTTGTCTGCCAATTTTCATTGATATCATTGTGGGGGAGCTGTCATACTTGTTAGAGTTGTTGATAGAATGTTTCTTTGGTGACCCCATCCTTCTCTTCTGTTGGGCAGTGCACATTGATGAAGGGTATGTTAAAAAATATTGCTTTTATTCTTATTTTGCAGATTCTTTCGCTCATCGGTCGTAAATCCAGGATGTTCTGTCTTATTTCCTTGTCGACGATAAAGGCTATACCTAGTTCTCTTCCTCCATTCTGTTTTCCACTGTACATGATTGTGTGGGTGTTGGTGTCCCTGATTCCTTGTTCTGTCGACCTAGTATCCTGGATAGCTATTATTTTAAGATTGTATCTGCTGATTTCCTTCAGTAAGTTGACTTCTGCTCCTGGTTGTGAGGGTATTCTTACGTTCCATGTGCCAAATTCAAAATCCATATTTCGTTTCCGATTTCCATTTCTCCCGCTCTCGTCAGCTCTGACCCTGTTTTCCACCGGGGTTGGTTACCCGTTCTTCCACAAGGTTGCTCAGGTTGCCAGAGTAGGAGAGGCTAAGCGACGCTCACGTGGTACAGCGTCGCCCCATTAACACCCTGAAGATCCAGCCTTCCAAATCTTCAGCCAGGTGCCCTTTGTTCCTAACAAGAGTCAAGAATAGATTTCCATTATCTCGTCATGCTTCTAAAGAAAGCAACATCAAATGGTTGGAGAAGATTTAGCTTAAGTTTGCTAGCCACCACCAATGTAGTGCAAGCTCTAGTTTTAATTTTAATTGCAAGACTCATCGCAAAGATTTTTCCATTTTTCTATGGTAATTGAACAAAATCTTTATTAATAACAACAGTATTGGCTGCTACCCTATCTAGTCATTCTAGAAGATTCCCCATTCAAAAATATTTGTGCCCAGGACTTTCCGCTCAACCAAAAAGTGTTACAGGAAAGTCTTAGATGGAAACAACAATCTAAGATACCATAACTTTTGCACCGATTTTAGGAAGCTTTAAACATTAATTATGAGAGAATTAGGAAGGAAATAGAAAGTGTTTTCGTTCGTGGAGGCTCAATCTAGTGTCTGGGCTTTGGATCATCTCTTTATTTAAATTACAATGTTTATAACATGCCTTCCTTCAAATCACCTCGATTTATGGCCCTGATGATTACTTTCAGCTTGAAAACATGCTTAGTGTTCTGTTATTTTTCAAAATTGACGAAATGGCAGGAATTTAGATTTAGATGTCTGTCGAACTAGTACCAGCTGTTCAGGGTGACAAAAGCCATCATAAACTTCTTGAAAGAGCAATAGGTGATGATTATGTCGGGTATCAACCCCAAACTAGTTACAGTCAATTCAAGTATGATATGCAAAATAGGAATTAGTAACAAATTAAGTGATTTGGAGAATGTGAATATATTTTAGAAAGCCATATCAACTTTATTAATTCGCCAATAATTAAGTGAAAGAGATCTCAATCATTGGAAGGACTTAATGTTTGCTTTTATGATTGGCATGAGATAAAAAGGGGATAATTTTTTAATAACTTTCTTAACGCAGCAATAGCACGTTATTAACAAGTAATCAATCTCTATTACAGCAAATAAAACGTTAATTGGCAGCATTAATCGTGATTAACTAAATAGTTTCCTAACACTTCATGTGATGTATAATTATTTCTAAGCGACATCATGCATAAAGATTTCGCTTAAAAAACTGAGATGTTTGATTAGAGGTAGAAAGAAATTTTGTTGACCATTAATCATTATGAGTTTATTAAACCGTATTAAAACGACATATTCAAATAAATCCAACTGAAAATTCTATAAAAGAGGGAAATGCATAATGAGAAAGTTTTTCTATAGCTGAGAGCTATATTTTCGTTTTGTCAATGGTATATATAGCTGTGTAGCCCATCCATGCTTGAGCGATGCAACTTCAGACATAAATAATGAAGGGTTCTCCGGTCTAAACTGTCTACTCTTTCTCGATTCGATAGATTAAACTAACAAGAATAACTTTTTAAAGTTAGTTGTTTTAAAAGTAGGTATGAGTCGCATCACTTTGTTGCGGGGAACTCTTGAATATTTCATTCGGTCTTTGATGGAATGTTTTCTTTATGTAGCATACCAAAACTTTCCGCGCAGAAAGCTCTCTAAATAATCCGGACTCGTTTCAATAACAAGTCCTTTTTGCTTTCATTCTTTTCTAAGGAAGATTTATTTCGAGAGAGCTTTCGATGTACCCCCTTCACTCTACGAAAATATGAATAAATGAAGGTGATAGTTTTCAAGTTTGTAATTTATTATTATAACTACATACAGTAAAATCCAACCTTTCTCCTCGTTTTACATATATGTACATAACCTATAAATTATTCAATAATCGAATTACAATGACTGCAACGACCCCTACATTAAAAACATCGCACCGTGCGATCCGGCCTATAAAACAACAGACGACGGTGAATCCCAGCGGCCGATACGATGCGATAGTAGCGCCACACGGGAACAATGTGGTGAGCTCTTGAATTATTCCGTTTGATTGTTGCTCCCTAGGTCCTGTTTCGTAGATCCCCCTTTTCTACTACAACAAACACAATGGGATACGAGACCTGTAGTACATGCCGTTAGGGGCAAATCGTTCTCTCCCTCGCAATTGATCTTTTTATAGCGCTATGTTCCTTCCGTTTAAGATGATTGTTATCGACTCTCATGAATAAATTTCGACATAGTTGCTTTCTCTTTTTAATACTAGAATTACATTAATATTATTGCGAGTTGATTCGCACGCGTCATCTATAAAATAAAATCGTTTGAAACGTTAGCTTAGCCCATTTTAGTGAGGTATAAAACCGGCAGATCAGCTACCCATACAGAAATTGAAAAATAATTTATTTACGTTATCAGTGTAAGGTTCGGAATCAAGCATGCCACGCACGCAACGTACAGAAATAGCTTTTATATTTAAGGATAACCGAAGATAGCGGGAATCGGTGTATGGGGGTTGTGGTAGAGGTGAGGGTTAGACATAAATCATTTTGACAGACAGCCCTATCTGAAAACTGTCCCACTTTTCTCCTATCCATTCTACATCGTTCACAACTTGCACTTTCTCTTCTTTCGGAAGAAGCACGTTTTTCAATATACTGCGTTCCCTAAACGTATCTGTAATGAAATTCTAGTACTTAATTAAGAGAGGGGTAAAGCAATTATTTTAGTCTAAAAATACATTAAAGAGGATTCAAGGTTGTGAAATAAAATACGAAATATTAAATTGCGCCAACATCTAGGAGGTTCCTGGAGTAAATATAATAAGTTTCGTACGAGTAAAGACTCGTCAGTGAACGGCAAATAAAATTGGAATAATAAAATTTTCTTTCTCATCTAGAGAGAAGCAGTTCTGGATTACAAAAGTCGAAAGATGCAATAAATGTTTCAAATTTGTTCGTCGTTGATGAACACGATGAGTGTTATTGAATAAATATTCAAAGCAAAACATATGGCCAAAACATGACTACCTGTTTAGTCCGTGTTGCTCAGTGTTCTTTCTATTTTTTGGAATTTTTTTTTTACGATTTGTCCCAATATGTATTGAATTTTTATCTGTTTTATCCTATGTTTCTTTTATATTTTTCCTATTTTTCCCATTACTATGGTATTTTTTCAATTTCTTCAATTCAATTCATTTTGCATAATATTTTTCATTTTTTCTGTTCTTATTCTTTCAATTTTTTTCCATTTTTATCATATTCCCACTTTTTTGCCTGTTTTTTCATCTTATAGCAATTAATCTCCATGTTTTCCACACCTTTTTATTTTTTCCAGTTGTTGTGTATTTCTCTCATTCCTTTTCCATTTTTTACTCGATTTTTTCAATTTTGTTCAATTCAATCCGTTTCGTTTAGTTTTTTTCATTTTTTTTAGATTTTCCTTTAATTTTTTTCAATTTTTTTTCTAATCTCTTAAGATTTTTTCCGTTTTTCCAATTTTTTTCAATCCAATCCGTTTTGCATGGTTTTTCTTCTATTTTTCAGAGTTTTCTGGTTCTCTTTTTTTCCGTTTTTTATGATTTCCTCGTGAGCATTTTTGCCTATTTTATAATTTTTTTTCCTATTGGGGTCCATCTTTTTTCTAATCTTTTACGGTTTATCCTAATATTTGTCCGATTATTACCTGTTTTTTTCCCGTGTTTGTTTTTCCAATTTTCTCCGATTTTTCCAATTTCTTCAATCAAATTCGTGTTGCTTAGTTATTTTCTATTTTTTTTCAGATTGTTCTGTTTTTGTTTCTTCTATTCTTGCTATTTTTATCATTTCTCCAACCGCTTTTTTGCCTATTTTATCGTTATTTTTTTTTTAATTAGGGTCAATTTTTTTTCTAATCCCTGTTTTAGCCCGTGTATTTTCTTTTTTCTTATTTTCCTAATTTTCTTCAGATTCAATTCGTTTTGCTTAGTTTTTCCATATTTTTTCAGATTTTTTCTTGTTTTTGTTACTTCTGCTTTTGGATCTTTTTTCTAATCCCTTACGATTTTCCCAATATTTGTCCGATATTTTCCTGTTTGAGCCCTTGGTTTTTTTTATTTTTCCAATTTTCTCTGATTTTTTTTAACCCCTCTTAGATTAAATACGTTTTGCTCAGTTTTTCTATATTTTCCAGGACTTTTTTTTTTTTTTTACTTCTACTTTTCGACCTTTTTGGATCCAATCAGGATCCATCTCTTTTCCAATGCCTTACGATTTTCCCAATATTTGTCCAATTTTTTTCCTGTTTTGGTCCGTCTTTTTTCTATTTTTCTTATTTTTCCAATTTTCTTTAAGTTTTTTTCAATTTCTTAGATTCAATTCGTTTTGCCTAGTTCTTCCATAGTTTTTCAGTTTTTTTTTGTTTTTGTTATCTCTACTTTTGTCTTTTTTCTAATATGCGTAGCACTTTTCCATTTTATCCTTTCTCTTTTTTCCAATTTTATCCCACCCACGTTTTTGCCTGATTTTTCCTATTTTATCCAGTTTTTTTCGAATTTTCTCCGGTTTTTCTAATTTCTTCAATCGAATTCGTGTTGCTCAGTTTTTTTCAAATTTTTTTCAAAATTTTCTGTTTTTGTTTCTTCTATTTTTGCTATTTTTATCATTTCCTCGACCGCTTTTTTCCCTGTTTTTTTTTTCAATCTCTTATGGTTCTTTCCAATATTTGCTAACCTGTTTTCTCCTCCATTTTTTTCTGTTCTTCCATTTTTTCCGATTTTTTCAATCTCATAAGTACAAGCTGTTTTACCTAGTTTCTTCTCAGTTTTTTTTCAAGTTTTTTGTTCTCTTTCTTCTATTGTTTCCATTTTTATCATTTCCCAACCCCCTCCTTTGTCTGGTTTTTTTTTTTTATTAATGTCCAAGTTTTTCCAATCTCTTAGGGGTCTTCTCAATATTTGTCCAACTTTTATCTTTTTTTGTCCTGTTTCTCCAATGTCTTTAATTCAATAGATGCTGCCTAGTTTTTTTCTATTGTTTCAGATTTTTTTGTTTTTGATTCTTCTATTTTTTTCCATCATTTTTCCACACTCTTTTTTGCTAATTTTTTCAATTACGTCTAATTAGTGTCCATTCTTTTTCAAGTCTCTCACGAGTTTTCCAATATTTATCCAGTTTCTATCTGTTTTGTCCTATTTTCATTTTTACCATTTGTCCAACCTTTTTGCCTATTTTTTAAATTTTGTTATCAGTTAGTGTCCTGGTTGTTTCTGATTTTATTTCCGATATCTGCTTTTTTCCAATTGTTGACCAATTTTAAACCAGACAAGGTCGTCCTCTTGTGTGGTGGCTGGTCTGAGTCTAAATCGTTAAATGTCACAACAATAAGGTTCCTTGCAGAACTGAAGGGTATTGTGATCAACTCGCCCAAAAAAAATTATCATTAACACCAAAATAATAACGATGAGAACGTTTCTTAAATAAATTGGAGGACAAGATTTGGGGTGTTGGCTTCGGAATAACTTTGTTCCAGGTTGAGAAAATTTGCTCCAATACAAATTCAATGTTCTTATTAATAAAAGTAATGGACCAATTCAGAAATTAGTCATGAGGATCACTAAACATGGTCTGAAACTAGAATAAAATGTGACCAGCAATAAGGTTACAATATTATGATGGAATCCCAAAGAGGAACCGGGACAAGATACATAGATTTAGTTTTCCATCCGAATTTAGATTAGATTTTCCATTAAGACATAATAATATTCATTATGTTAGAGCTGTAGCGATAGCAATAACTCAGTACACGTTTACTTACCTCAATAGAGAGAACCGGTAAGACACGCTCGAACAAGCAACACATAACTCAACCGGCTTCGTATAATTTGTCCCTTATCTAGTAATTGTTTGAATAATTCATACTAATGCGATGGAATTTCAGATGTCCAAGTAAACCAACGCATTATGTAGGAAATGCACGACCAGAAAATAAACATACGCTCCGGCTTTGACATCATTATGGGAAGTCATATTTTCCGTATATTTATGACGCGAATTTACAAAGTTATTATTGTGAAATTATTATTATCCATTACTCGAGCTTGTATTATCGTGATCTCCGTTTGTTCGGCACTTAACTTTGTATGTACGGCAGGTATATTCTTCTATAGCTTAGAGACACCTTACCGTTTTTCATACCATCCATTTTCTAACACCTAAAACCTGCTATGTAACGAAGCGTTCGCTATTCTAACGGTAAAACTCCTCTCGATATCTTTTCTTGTTGTACGCCTCTCCGTGAATGAGAGAATTGGCAAGAAGTGATTGCGTGAATACCTGCGGTAAATTATTTAGCGAGATTAACGGGCGTATACATATTGTTTGTTGTTGTATCTCGTTTTTGCGTAACTGTTAGGTGATGTTTCGTTTATATGGAAATATCCATTAAGAGTTGGCATCCAGTCATTTTTCATATTACCATAAATAGATTTTCAGAAAACACTTGAGTTTATGGCGATAATACGCGATGATAAATTTATAGATAATATTAGTTCAACAGATGAATAAATTTATTTAATAGCTGTGTTTATAATCCGCAAAGAAATTATTATGTTAATGCTGTGTTTAAATTCACACAAACGCATAAGGTGAGAATTGAAATTACAGAAGATAAAGCCGCAGTAGATATAGAAATCAATTCCAAAAAGGATTGTAGAGGAACCTCTTCTTTTGGTTACCATTTTTCCACCCTTTTTTGCCTATATTTTCAAGTCTTTGGTTCTCTCTCTTTCTTCTTTTGTTTCCATTTTTATCACTTCCCACCCCCTTTTTCTTTATTGTTTCTATTTTTATCACTTCCCAACCCCCTCCGTTGCCTGGCTTTTAATTTTTTTCAAATAATGTCCATGTTTTTCCAATTTCTTTCGAATTTTCTCAATGTTTGTCAATTTTTACCTGGTTTGTCCTGTTTCTCCAATGTTTTCAATTCAATACATGCTGTCTAATTTTTTTTCTATTGTTTCAGATTTTCCTGTTTCTAATTCTTCTAATTTTTCCATCATTTTTCACACTGTTTTTTCCAATTTTTTCAAGTATTTCTATTTAGTGTCCATTCTTTTCCAGTCTCTCATGAATTTTACTCTCTCTTTCTTCTATTGTTTCTATTTTTATCACTTTCCAACCCCCTCCGTTGCCTGGGTTTTAATGTTTTTTCAATTAATATCCATGTTTTTCCAATTCTTACAACTTTTCTCAATGTTTGTCAATTTTTACCTGGTTTGTCCTGTTTCTCCAATGTTTTCAATTCAATACATGCTGCCTAATTTTTTTCTATTGTTTCAGATTTTTCTGTTTCTAATTCTTCTTATCTTTTCCATCATTTTTTCACACTGTTTTTTTCCAATTTTTTCAAGTATTTCTAATTAGTGTCCATTCTTTTCCAGTCTCTCATGAATTTTCCAATATTTATCCAGTTTTTATCTGTCTTGTCCTATTTTCATTTCTACCATTTTTCCACCCTTTTTTGCCTATATTTTCAAGTCTTTGGTTCTCTCTCTTTCTTCTATTGGTTCCATTTTTATCACTTCGTAGCCCCTTTTTTCTTACGATTTTTTTCCCAATATTTACTGGATTTTTATCTGTTTTATCCCATGTTTCTTTTATATTTTTCCTATTTTTCCAATTACTATTAATTGATTTCGCATATTTTTTGATTTTTCGATTTTTGTTCCTTCACTTTTTTCCATTTTTATCACATTCCTACTCGTTTTCTTGCCTATTCTATAATATTTTTCATCTTATAGCTATTAGCCCCACTTTGCTTTCAGTTGTTCCGATTTTTTGACGTAGACTATTTTTCCATTTTTCATTTTTTGCGCTTTGTTGCAATTTTCTCTGCGATTTTTCTAATTTTGTTCAATTAAATCCGTTTTGCCTGGTTTTTTCTTCTATTTTTCAGACTTTATTTTTGGCTCATTTTTTTCCAATTAATATTAATTTTTTTCTAATCTTTTAAGATGTTTTTCAGTTTTTCTAATTTTCTCCGGTTTTTCAAATTTTTTCAATCCAATCCGTTTTGTCTGTTTTTTTTTCTATTTTTTTGCGGTTTTTATCATTTCTCGGTGAGCTTTTTTGCCTATTTTATCATTTTTTCCAATTAGGGTCCATCTATTTCTAATCCCTTTTTTCCAATATTTCTCCGATTTTTTTCTGTTTTAACTCTCTTTTTTCTTTATTTTTCTCGTTTATCCAATTTTTCCTGGCTTTCTCAATTCTTTACATTGTGTCAGTTTTTTTTCATTTTTGTTACTTCTACTTTTTTCTTTTTTCCAATTTACACAGTTTTGTTTTTATCCTTTAAATTTTTTTCAATTTTAACATTTTCCCACCCACTGCTTTAAATGTTTTGTCAAAATTTTTCCTATTTTACCCAATTCTCTTCGGTTTTTTCAATTTCTTCAATCGAATCCGTGTTGCTTAGTTTTCTGTTTTTTTTTTCAGATTGTTCTGTTTTTGTTTCTTCTATTTTTGATATTTTTTTCATTTCTCCGGTCGTTATGTTGCCTATTTTATCACTTTTTTCCAATTAGGATCCATCTTTTTTCTAATCCCTTACGATTTCCCGAATATTTGATTTTTTTCCTGTTTTAGCCCGTCTTTTTTCTATTTTATTTATTTTTCCAATTTTCTCTGTTTTTTTTTTTAATTTCTTAGATTCAATACGTTTTGCTTAGTTTTTCCATATTTTTCAGAATTTTTGTTAGGTCACTTCTACTTTGGGACCTTTTTGGATCCAATTAGGATCCATCTTCCCCTTACGATTTTTCCAATATTTCTTCGATTTTTCCTGTTTTAGACCATGTTTTTTCTATTATTTTTGCAATTTTTCTGGTTTTTTCAATTTTCTCTGGTTTTTTCAATTTCTTACATTCAATACGTTTTGCTTAGTTTTCCCATATTTTTCAGGTTTTTCTGTTTTTATCCCTTCTATTTTGTCCAGTTTTATCCAGGTTTTTGCCTGTTTTGTCCTATTTTTCCTGTTTTAATATTATTTAATATTTATCTAATTTTGGCCTGTTTTTCCCATTTTTTTCCACTTTTTCAATTTTTTTTTAAATTTTTCCAATCTCATAAGTAGAAGCAGTTTTACTTAATTTTGTCCCAGTTTTTTTCCGAGTTTTTTGTTCTCTTTCTTCTATTGTTTCTATTTTTATCACTTCCCAACCCCTCCGTTGCCTGGTTTTTGATTTTTTTTTTCAATTAATGTCCATGTTTTCCTATTTCTTACGAGTTTTCTCAATGATTGTCAATTTTTACCTGGTTTGTCCTGTTTCTCCAATGTTTTCAATTCAATACGTGCTGTCTAATTTTTCTCTATTGTTTCAGATTTTTTTGTTTCTAATTCTTCTTATTTTTCCACCACTTTTTTCACACTGTTTTTTACCAATTTTTTCAAATATGTCTAATTAGTGTCCATTCTTTTCCAGTCTCTCACGAATTTGCCAATATTTATCGAGGTTTTATCTGTCTTGTCCTATTTTCATTTATACCATATTTCCACCCTTTTTTACCTATTTTGTAAATTTTCTTATCAGTTACTGATTCGTTCTGAATTTTTTCTGGTCTTTGTTTTTCCAATTTTTGTCCAATTTTAAACCGGAAAACTTCATCCTTTTGTGTGGTGGCTGGTCTGTATCTAAATGGTACTTGACGCCACAACAATAAAGTTTGATGTTATAACTAATTATTCTCTTTCCAGCATAATTCTATTGTAATGCACGGCATAATCAAAACGAGCTTGAATTATTTCTGCTATATTTCTTCTTTCAGGAACAAATTACGTTCTTTTAAAAGAGTAGTGAAAGCTTTTAAGGGCTCTATCAATCGTTGACACTGATATTTGTTGAAGAAACGGCCATTTTTCTTTCAGCTGACGCAAAGTAATGGAGTAGCTCTCATCAATCCAGTTGCAAATTTGTTGCAACATTATTGGTCCTCCTATAGGTTGCATACATTTTGCTAACGGTATCAGGTAAAACCAAAAATGGTTGTGCTACATTTTTCACCATAGAAGCACTATTCAAAAAATTAATGACTAAAGTACCTACGTATTTCATTGCTTATTTTGGCATTTCTTCTCCTGTAGTTATCCATAGCAATACACCAAATATTTAAGCACGTAAAATGTTTGTGAAACTCAATTGACAAATACGGAAACACATTTGACAAACAAGGAATTTCATTGACAAAACAAGCCTGCAACAAGTACAGAATCATTGGTAAAGCATTAGACACATTTTGAAAAGAGAAAAGGCAAAGGAGAAAGTTCATACGTTTACATTATAGAGGGTGTGCTCGTCACTTTTTTCCAACAGTGTATTACAAAAATGCAAAAACATTTTATTACCGCTTTTCTACTACATATCTTCAACACAAAATATCCTACAGCTTGGACTTCCAAAGAGTTATCCACAACATTTCCAAATCACACGATATTTATTATTCTCCTCGCATAAATTTATTATAGGTCTCGCTCTAAAATTCCAGCATTCTGTAATAATTAAGGGGAAAAATACGATAACTCTTATTTAATTTTTCAGATCTATTTTTAAAGACGCATCTTTCTCGCAAATTTGTAAAGAGTAAGATATTCAAGATTAAATACTACAGCTGCATCGTCACAATCTACGGTCTCCCATACGAGTTAAGCCTTCGTATTTCGCCGACTGTAAACGCGTAAAAAGGATGTTTGGTCTCGTTGTGTGTTCCGTTATAAATAAGTTAACGTATCGCTACCCTACATCACCTATACATCGTTTCGTAAACACAATAAAACAGATGAATGAGGGCGTCCCTTCTACTTATGAGCAAGTGTATACGCCAGCAAGTTTATGGAATAGGTGACTCGCATTTTATTAGACCTGGCTACGTCGGCTATATTATAATAGTGTGCCGCAAGGTCCCAAATTAGGACCACTACCATCTGTAGTTTGTTTCGACAACCAAACATCTCATCAATATTGCATACCTTTATAAATATTCTTCACTGAAACAACTTAACGGTGTCCCAACTCTAGTACTACTGTATTTGTTCTATAAATTAGCTGTATCTCGTGAAACACGCACAGAATGTGTTAAAACAAAACGTAAAGTTGACAATTTACAATTCAGCATTCGTATCTAGTAAATCTTAAAAATGGTTTCGCGGAATTAAAACGCTTTAGATATACAATCTTTGTTAAGAGTTTTCTCGAGCATAAATTTCCGATACACTTGTCTTTTTGGCAAATTGTCCCGATTTATTTACAGATTCGTTTGAATATGGGAGTTAATACTTGCGTCCGCGTGGATTTATAATGAAAAAGTGTCTGAAGCGTGTGAAGTGCCTATAAACGACTTCGGGATTGAATTATGTGTCACTAAACGCGATTGTTTTGAAAATATGCTTTTAACATGTTTTATTTGCAATAAAATTTCTTTATTTGGACAAACAATTTAAGTCCAATCATCAAATTTAAGCATATAGAGCAGGATCTGTAGACAGACTTATAAAGATTCCGTTAAGTGAATGGTCAGTAGACAAATTTTAAATTAAGGGCGTTTTAGAAAGAAGTCATGTGATTGATTTTTTAGAGAAATAATTCTCGATATGCTAAAATCAAAACTTTATTGCAATGGACTACAAAACCGACAGATTCCAAAACTCACAAAAAAATGGAAAATAACTGACTATGATGATGGTCTGTGGACAATTTTTTTTGACAGAAATACTAATAGATAGATGGAGATAAGACTAATACTGATCTCAACTAATCAGCATGACATCCTTCGATTATAATGAAGTAATGCAGTACACGTGAATCAGATCAGCAGATGAAACATCAAGAATGCAAGAGGCATTCTTAGAAGAATCTTAATTGGTCTCAATTTTTGAGATATGCTTAATCCCCATTATATAAACTGGGCCTTTATAAAAATTTGCCAAAGGACTTCGACTGCAAATCAGTGGAGTTCTTCACCTCTACATCATATACCAATAAGGAATCTGCACCTGTTAAACATCGTTTTGCTAGCCAATCTCAAGGGGGAGATACCGTTAGATAATTTGCCTACCGATTAGCTAACAGCAACGTTGTCCAAACCACTGCAGTTTTTACTACAACATTTTCTGTTTGATACACAGCTTCTCTTGTAATTGTAAGAAATTAAGAAATCCACCACTATGAAGATAATGAAGACATATACAAAAGAACAATACAATCTCACTCTGATTTATCAATTAACAATAAATGGCTTCTGCAAGAACAAATCCTAAAACTTGTCCGGATCTTATCACCAATATACACCAAGAAATCAATAATAATCATGCCGAATTGATAACAATGACATCCACAACGACCAAAATATGTCTTCGGTTCAAGTTTAATCAAGAGGTTTGCAAATCAACACTGGAGCAAAGAATGAATATTCTCCAGTGTTGCTGCAATTGTCAAGTAGCATAGTCAAGAGAATGAATCAGAAAACACCTTTAAAATTAACAATAAATATTCAACAAGATTGAGCTCTAACAACTACAGAAGTCGATTCTGTTAGAACAAGAGCTGATTGAGGCTCATCAAATTATTCACAGAGAGTGCGAGGTTAATAGTAAAGACCAGTCTGAGTCAACAACAATGAGCGCCTTATCAGAATTCAATAACCACCCTCACCCTCCCCTCTCCCTCTCCCTCCTCCTCCCAGTTTTTGCTCCACCACTGATTCCACCAACGGCTCTTTTTGAATCCTTTTGGATTATAAAATCTGTTTTGTCATCGTTCTAGGTTGTCCACAACAAGATAGGATATAATAATTAACTTTGAATTTCTAATTCTGAACACTGTCACCAATAAACACCAATAAGAGCACCTTTTCATAATTTTTCTGGTTGATATGCAGTTAAACCATTGCTGAGTCTTCACGAGGTCATGTAGTTTGATATCCCCACAGTCACTCCTGCATTAGATTGCAGAGAGCAGTAAAACATCATCACCAAAATGGATTAGGTTTCCTGAACAGAATCTGTAAGCTAGTTTGTTGATTGATATATAAGAGATAAAAGAGATCCAAGCACCGATCCTTGAGGAACACCAGACTAGATGAGCGTGGCTTCTAAGTATTTGTAGAGGTGTTCTTGAGTTGGTGTTTTGGTAGCCATGCTGTGCTGGATGAAACATCTTATAATGTCCATAGAAATTGAACAGCCTGGACTCCCACTACTTTCTGTATTTTTAATGCATTCGAAAACACTCAATTGAGTAGCCTACCTCGATCCAACAATCTCTCAAACCAACCAGCCATCTATAAAAACTAAAACCAAACAAGTCTAAGAATTACTTGAATCAGAAGCAAAACGAAGACGAGAGGAACATATCAATAAATCCCATTAAAGTCTAGCACTTCAAGTTCTGTAAAAAGTCTAGCTAATCAAAATCCTGAAATCTTGAAAAGTATTAAACCGACTCTCACCAAGTCCAACCAAAATTTTAGACCTCTTTTTTTAAAAATCCCAAAAAAAATTTTGAGAAGACCATATCGAAAACACAATTTTGAATTAAACGTAATGAATTTGGTTCCACCCCCTCTCTCTCTTTCTCTCAATAGCGAATTCTACGCCTTTGACTCGCCTATTTAGCCCTAATTGAATCATCATCTCCAAAAAATCAAATGAAAGCTTAAAATCAGATACCAAAGCATAATATTTTGATCAATGGCAAACTTGTGCGATTTTAGAACACCTCTTACATCTTGGACACAAGTAAGAATATTCATCGGTGGATCTGCTACTCAACTTCAGAGAAAATCTGACTCATAAGACCTATCAACCCACTTTGGATTTGATCAAGCCCCATTAACTTAATATTAAATCAAATCAAACATCATCCAGCTCGAAAATAAGATACTTTTTGACAAACATTGTGTGTATTTCCTGTAATATACTATTACAAAATCTAATACGTAAGCATTTTGAATGATATCGAGGTAAAACCGCATATATCACTATAGAACCGCTACTGCAACTGCTACCGCTTGTATGCGTTTGTTCTTGCTTGGGTGCTGCTGCCAGTTGGCGTTTTCCACGCGGAGCACATAAATTGCACGACAGGTATTCGGATCTGGAATGGGCGCAAGCGAGAACCGAGGAAAAAAACGTCTTGATTTATTGTTGATATGTGCGAAATGTCCGATGATTGCGTCCACTTGCGCAACGACAACGGATAATTGAGGTATACTAGCCGCTTGGAAGTTTCTTAATTATGGATTCCAGTCGCGCATGTAGAACTTATTGAAAATTATTCGATTATTTAGGTCTCATAATAAATTAAAGATTTCTAGCTCATATAACACATGTTCAAGTAAAATTTTGTATTGTGAATCAAGTCCTCACCCACAATTCTCGTATAGGATTCTAAAACATGACCACGATCGTGAGACTTGACCGTCGTAAAAACGATTCGTCCTCATTTTCAGCCGTAAGTCTTCGCCTCCAAAGACAATTCCTATTACCGTATAGTAAGTACAACGTAGGCATCGTTTGAGAATATGTGGAGATACATACATCATTGTAATGGCACCGCATGTCACCAATACCGCTAGGTATATACTTTGCAAGTAAAGACATTTATCTGCTAGAGGTGGATAGAAAGGATTATAGATGAGATAGATGTCAATATCTTAGATGGAATCATTAGTTTCTAGAATCGTAAAATACTATAAAAAAATTATTGTATGTGTATACTAGACAATTAAATGTTATTGGTGAATGTTCTAGCACACTGTTGTGATAAAAAAGTTAATGTAATTAAATCGTGTAGTCTTGAATTGGCTGACGTATCATTTCTGGGATATTATTTCTTTCGGGTTTTCTTCAACTATCTATGAACTGATTCTATTGCAATGAGAGATCTAATGTCCGTTTTAACCGTAAGCTGTTTTTTTTTTGAATAGTTCGTATCATCTTTACGAAAAAATACTACGAAAATGTTGAAAAAATATGTATTTAAATGCACATCATACTTACAATCGTAACAATTTGTAGCATCTTCTACAAAATATCACCTACCAACAAAAAATTAGATTAAGACTGACCTCTTGAGACTCCCATAGACGTCAACCTCTCTAATCGGTTAATAGACACTCACGAGGGTATGTAGTGTCAGCGGAACTTTGCCATTAGAGCACCCACCCGGACAGAATCCGAGTGTCAACACAAAAAGAGAGAATCTAACGAATACAAGAGGTGTAAAATTTGAGCTAGAACTAGCGTTCATATCAGGTAGATCCTATTGTTAAATTGGAAAAAAGCTAGTAGAATATATGGATTTATCTGAAGAACTATGTTATTGAAAATGAAACTTAGCGTTATCTAACTTTATTGCAATAAAATTAAAATCGATGGATTCTACTATTATATCTAAGAAAATAAATTAAAATTAAGATGCATTTTCGTATGATGCTGACAATTTGTCGCAAGCTCGAATCTTCTGTAGAGATCCATCTACCGAAGCATCAACAGCAAGAACGCAGACGAAACGAACGTAGCTGTCATCGCGGACAGATCACAGTATGCGACCAAAATTTCGGGTCGTTTGCAAGACGGGAGTAGATATACAAAAAACGATTCATATCAAAATAATCAAAACCACCTCTATGTACAGCAAACATACCATTCCGATCAGTAGTCAACACGAAACGACTTACCAAACCATCAACAATAAGAACAGTTCTAATATGAACGCTTTTTTTGGCATTCTACAGACATTAATTGATCCAAACGGGGTATACATTAGATTGAGACTGTCCCTTTTGAGACTCCCACGGTCGTCAAACCTCTCTAATCGATTGATAGACCCGCAGGAGGGTATGTGGCGTCAGTGGAACTATGCCATTAGAGCACCCAGGCGGACAGAATCCGAGTGTCGAAACGAAAAGAGAGAATCTCACGGACACAAGAGCTGTAGAGGGACAACTCGCACTAACGTACACCTCGTTGCATCAAAGCAAAATTTGAGTTCGAACTAGCGTTCGTATTAGGTAGTTTCGTCATTTAACGCAATACCCAAACCTTCTATAGGAACCGATCTACCAAACCATCAACAGTAAGACAAAGATCTCTTTAAGTAGCTTAACATTTATTTCAAGACGTGGACCAACATTCAACGCAGTACCCAAACTTTCGATATGAACCGACTTACCAAACCATCAACAATAAGAACAGTTCTAATATGAACGCTTGTTTTGGCATTCTACAGCCATTAATTAGCCCAAACGGGACATATATTAGATTGAGACTGTCCCTTTTGAGACTCCCACGGACGTCAAACCTCTCTAATCGATTGATAGACCCTTACGAGGGTATGTGGTGTCAGGGGAACTATGACATTAGAGCACCCACCCGGACAGTATCCGAGTGTCAAAACAAAGAGAGAGAATCTGACGAACACAAGAGCTGTAGAGGGACAACTCGCACTAACGTACACCTCGTTGCATCAAAGCAAAATTTGAATTCGAACTACGGTTCATATTAGGTAGTTCCTACTGTTACACCTATCTTTCGATAACTTCCATTCGTAATATCACGAGAAACGATTCCCAAAATTTCAGTAAAACTACGAGAATTCAATTCGTCCGATGTAAAATAACACAACCGTCTCAATAGATGTTACCTCTACCGTTGTCGACGGTCAACTGAACTGAGTTTGTCGACCTTAGGTCGTTAAAATGTTATTATGACGTCAGTGTGACGTCAACCGGAAGTTATAAAAATGTCATTTAGTCTGTATTGTTGTTATTTGTTATTATGTCATTTTATAATGTATCGGGTAATTAAAAGTAAATAGAACGAATAAATAATGTTCTATTCTAGAGAAAGGGAGTGATATACAGGGTGTTTCAATACTGCGGTGTCGGTCGGTATCCCGATACCTGTTGAGGATTAAAACAAACTTTTAAAATGAAAGTGCTTTCATTCTTAAAGGGGGCGATAGCTTAAAATTGCTCGGGTTTATACAGGGTGTTTCGTTTATACAGCCTTTAAAATGCAAAAATGCATATGACAGGAATGTCAAAACATATATGTAAGTAGTAAGTAAAGTATTGAGCGCAAGGTATTTCTCTATTTAGTCGTGTCCGGATACCTTTGAAGGTCACTGTACATACACTAACTCGTTGTATATGAGACATAACTTTTTAAACAGACTATACCTTCAAATTAGAACCCGAACCTTTTTAAATTTCCTCAAAATATTCCACAGCACACATCATTAAACAACAATAATAAATTTTATTTACGTTTTACTATACATAAAAATTTTATTATACGAAGCAAGAATAACTTCTTTTTTCTGTCCTATTTATCGCGATAAGTAAGAAAATAATTTTCAGCACGAATTACTCCACAGTTGACATTCAAATTACTCTTATTACGTAACTTATACAAAATCTAAAACGTAAAATTCCAACTGACTAGAATCGAGAAAGGATTACCAAATAAACACATTATAATAGGTACCTTTTGTGCATTATTATCGAACGGTACAAATTCTAAATTCACGATCATTTACCATTGTAAAGAGGCTCTAGTAATAAGCTAACTTTAATATTACAATTCGAATCGGTAATTCGAATTAAATTCAAGTTATATTCCGTAATTGAAAATTGTCCGTTCTACAGATGACTAGAACCGCTCTGTACATATATATACAATTATTATTTAAAGATATTGTGTAATCTAACAATATCTAGGTCCCACAAATTCAGTTGCATTCAATGCTTAATATATATGTATACGAACGTAATTCTTTCTCTACATCAATCAGTAGTATTGTCGGACAAGATCATATTAGTGGTATTAAGCGATTAAAATAACGTCGAGCAACATTCACCTGCTCCATATTGCCAGGCCGTGTAATCTTACGAGCTTAGCTTGTTCATGTGTGCGTAACTATAATCGCAATAATTACACCAATTAATTAGAAATTTGATGGTGTAGCTGCTTAATATTATATAACAACATATATGTATGTATTGATTGGAACGCCATACAGGTACAATACAAAAAAAAAGACGTAAGTGTATACGTAATAGTTTTAATAGGTAGAATATAATCAATACGTGTGACTATGTGTTGTATTGTCCTTATTTATAAATTCGATAACAAGTTTCACCTTTAAAATAGAATCATTCTTGGAAATGTTGCAGTTTAAATTTCTAAATGTCAAAACTCGGGTTTAATTTAGTTGTCCTCATCAAGACAATAAAGGATGTTTCACAGTGCGCTGGTCCACCAGATAATACCTTAAATTGAATGAAACGAAATGTCAGATGTCAGTGCCAGATCGATCGTCTCTCAGCTGACGCCCAAGATCCTGAAGAGGGTAGAACAATCGTCCAACCAGTTGATGGGGGCTTTGTTGAATTTTAGTGTTTTATATTTGTTTTTAACAGAACAGTTTATTTTTTAATGAACACAATTACATATGTCAATATGCAACTTGTCAACTTCAGAGTGGTTGATTTTTCATTGTGCACTCATTATGCCCGTTAGGGACAAAATATTTAAAAAAAGTGAAAAATTAATAATAATAATAATAATAATAGTGTTTTATTAGCCCAACAAAAAAAAAAATAAAAATAAGTATGTATATAAATATAAAGGTACAAAAATATGTAGACATCAAAACTGAAGAAATACATGTAGGTACAGATTTGAGCTAATAGGCTCAAGATCAGCCGAGTGAGTGATCACACGACTGCTCCACCTCTTGAGCCACACATGCAACATGGAAATAATACAATAAAATTACACAAAAAGAAGATGAAATAATGAAAATAAAATATCAGAGAACTAGTATGAAGTAGTTGACAATTTTCGACAAGGCTTTCATCCACGACCTAAGGACAGAAAGTGCGGTCTTTAACCCACGGCAGAATGACGGAATAGATAAACGTTTAAGAAATGTAGGAATAGAGTTATATAATTTTACAATGTTGTATCGGAAGGATCTTTTGAAACATTCTAGTTGATGTTGTGGAGGTGTCTACAGGCCCCTACTCCTAACATTAACGTTATGAACATCTGTTCGAAAAACAATCTTGCGGTATAAATAACTAGGTTTTTTAAAGTAAATAATTTTATGGAAAAATATAATAGAATGAAAAGAAATTCTATCACGGATATTAAGCCAATGAGTCCATTTTAGTGCATGGGAAACGCGATCATACCGACGTATATCATAAATAAACCTTTAACAAGCATTCTGTACTCGTTGTATCCGAAGTTTATCAACATACTGTCAAGACAAGGGAAGTATACATGGTCACAAAAATTAAATTGGGAAAGCACTAGAGACTCGCATAACATTTTACGTAAATTAGTATCTAAGCAATCTTTATTTCCGTATAGTATCTTAAGATTATAAAAAGCTCTTTGAATAAGTTTCAAGACGTGCTCCCTGAATCGAATTTTAGTATCAAGATAAAGTCCAAGATTTCTAGAGCAATTTGAGTGAGGAAGAACTACGTTGTTAATCAATACCTTAACCCGAGGCAAGACCAAATCTCTTTGTTTGGTACGCCCAAAGACCAACACCGCAGATTTTTTAGGATTGATGAAGAGAGAATGACGTTCAGATTCAGTAACAAGTAATTGAAGATCACAGTTAATATTGGTAATAGCGGTGACAACATCTGAAGGATGGAATGAGTAAAAGAGTTGAGTGTCGTCAGCATAGAGTTGAAATTGACAATATTTTAGACATTTAGTTATATTAGAGCTATAAATGGCAAATAATAGAGGACCCAAAATACTCCCCTGAGGAACACCAGATATAACGGGTAGCTGATTTGACACATTATCATTAACACGGACCTGTTGTACACGATTCTCCAAATAGGAATGAAAGAAATTTAAAGAGTTTTGATCGAAACCAACAAAACGCAAAATAGCTAGTAGGAGGGAGTGATTGATAGTATCAAACGCCTTTGAATAATCAAGAAGAACTAATACCGTTACCAAACTTTCATCCATAGCTTTAAAGATTTCGTCTGTAATATGTGACAAAACTGTGGCACAACTATATCCAGGGCGGAACCCTGATTGTTGACTTGGAAGGATGGAATTAGCATCAAGATAATTACGAATTTGCTTATCAACTACCTTCTCCAATATTTTTCAAAGCAAGGGAAGAATGGATATTGGTCTAAGATCACTGAAAGTATTAGGATTAGATGTTTTAGGAAGGGGAGTAATCAAAGCGCTCTTCCAGCAAGAAGGAAATATACCATCAATTAAACAACGTTTCAACAATCTTTTACAATTTTGTGTGCTCTCTCTAATTGCGTAAAATCCAATGCCATACTTTAAAAAACAAAAGAGGAGCGAATGACAGTTCGGCTTTTTTTTTTAATTTTGAATACTACTACTTTCTTGAATTCTACTACTTTCTTGTTATTCTATGTGTTGCACCGTCAAAAGAACAAAAAATACTACTTCACAAATTGATTCACATCGTCCCAAAAATGATAATTGTGTTTGTTAAAGACACCATTTTGATGAAAATTTGATTCATCTGTCCATAAAATTAATGACAAATATTGTCTACCAGCATTAGCATAGCAAATCACAGAAATTTATACGTACAATCGTTGCAAATTTTGTACAAAGTGTATTTTGAAGGGTCTCATTTTATGCTTCGTAAAAATTTTTATTATTTTGTATCTGTAATTAATATGTCAAGTGACGTACAAACTGACATTTACCCATCAATCTCATTTCCAAACCCTACTTGAATAATTTGGGTTTTCGTAAAAAAATAAAAATGTCGTATTCAAAATTTAATACACTATCTGAATAACCAAAAAAATGCAGGTTGTTCAATTTAAAAAAACCGAACTGTCATTCGCTCCTCTTTTGTTTTTTACGTAATTAGAGAGAGCATACAAAATTGTAAAAGAATAGTTTTTCAATTTTTTAAATATTTTGTCCATAACGGAAATAATGAGTGCACAATGAAAAATCAACCACTCTGTATAATCCATTTTGATTTTTCTTCTCTTCCATGGTTTTATTTTTATCTTTAAACACCACCACCTTTTCTCTTTCAAATATTACTTTACCCCCATTTTCTGATATTTTAGTCACAGGCAGCAAATTTTTACTCAAGTCTGGTACAAAGATAACTTCTTTAAGTGTACAATTTTCAGTTTCTGACCCTTTTTTGCTGTTCCTATCTCTGACACATTTATTCGCAAACCTTTTATTAGTTTTTTAGAATTCACCATGTACGTAGAAGCACCTGAATCCAATACCCATTCACTCGTTTTACTATTTTTATTTTTAATTTTTTCTGTTAAAAAAGTTACCTTTCCTTTTTCGTTTTTATTTCTTTGTTTCTAAAATAAGACGTGTTTGATTGGAAAGAAATTGTGACTAATAATAAACTTATACCTGCTATTTGATTAAGCACTAGCTAAGGGTAAGCCTAAAGTTTACCTTACGCTACTTTTTGTTACCCTAAACCTTTATTTCCAGCCTTTTTATCAGTTATTGGACAAGCGTCCAATAACTGATTTCAAAAGTTTGTTTTGCTATCTCCATCTGTTTTTAATTTATAAAATTACTTATCGTTAGCTCTCTTTGATGTATATTTCTATTCAGGTTTACCAGTTATTGGACATGGGTGTCCAGTAACTATTACTTGGTGTCCAATAACTATAATCGTCTTATGTTTTTAAATTTAAGATGCCTAAAAAAGAACCAAACATATTAAGCTGATTGAAAAAGCTGTACAAGAAATTAAATCTGGTCAGGGGTCTTAAAGAACGGTTTCTCAGAAATATGGGATACCCAGATCAACTATTGAATTTAAGTTAAAACGTCCGGGTCATCGAGATTCATTTGGACCTCCAACTGTTTTGTCAGAACAAGAGGAAAATTTTCTGACTAAATGGATACTAGATTTGGCTCAAAAAGGGAGTATATTTTATCTAGCGTTCAAATTTTTTTGCAAAACAACCCTCGCAAGAACCCTTTTAAGGGAAATAGACCTGGAGATGGTTGGCTAATTGGCTAAGAGCTTTCTTGAGAAAATTTGTGAGATGGCTGAAGCAACTAATGATTTTTGGGATATTTATCTTAACTGTCAAAAAATAGTGTCCGATAACTGTCAAAATTGTCCAATAACTGTCAATTTTGCAACTCACTCATAAATATTTTTCTTAAATGAAACCATACTGCATAATTTAATTTTGCAGGTACCTACTACTAAAATCTACATATTTAGGGCTTTCAGAAGGACTATTTTTTAATGTGCATTTATTAATTTTTATCGACCTGTACCTGTACTTTTTTAATACACTGTTTTTACTTTATCTACTTGGGCCCATAACCTGTTGAATTTTTCTTTGTCTTCTTTTTTCATTATTTCTTCATATATCAAATAAACATAATAGTCTTCCAGTGTGGTGGGTATTCTTTTGTTGTTCTTTTTCAAAATATACAACTAAAATCAGAACAGAATAACATAAATGAAGAGAAAGTAAATATTGGACTGAATGAAGTATATAGAAATATACCTACCTATAATGAGGTAGAAAATAATACTGAAGAACAAATTCAGGACGGTGACGACGCAAGCAAGGATGTTGAGGAAAATGAAGTAGAAAACGGAAAGAGAACTAGGAGAATACCCACCAAATTGGAAGACTATTATGTTTATTTAACATATGAAGAAATAATGAAAAAAGAAGACAAAGAAAAATTCAACAGGCTTGGACCACAATAGACACAAAATGCAGAAGAAATGGCTCAGGAGCTTAGCTCAGCTCTAGAAAGAGCAAGCAGGACCTTCGGGTTTCACAGTTTTCTCTCTAGAAGTAAAAGTTTCATTAGCCAACGTAATTGGATGAGCGTGTCTCCAGAAAACGCAATCCTCCATCTGGAAACATCACCATGGGAGGTCAAAGATTGCCGTCATAAACTTATACGGCATCACTTTGGATATGAGATTGACAATTAGGCATCACTTTCCCGTCATCGCTACTCGTGGGGATATGGCTCCTCTCTTATGCTGAAAAGCTTCCAGATCTTGAGCATCAAGCTACGACCTATTTTAATGTATTGTAACATCCTGAGCTGTGCTAGCAAGTCATAGGTCAAAAGACTTATTATCCTTCGATCGTTCCATGGTTCGTGACGAATGGGCAAATCTACCGTGATTTAGCAATACGTAGTAGTTAGTATGCTTTAGTGCTGGTGAGGGAAGCCCTTCAAAAGGCCTCGAGGTTTGAGAATCTGCTGATCGAGCATTTGGGAGAACTCGATTGGTCGCCCATGCCTAGTGTCCCATTAAGAATAAATTATAAAAACTGGAAACGCTATTCAAAACTGCTTTCATAAGGCTACAAACATGAGGCTACAAAAAGGTAGTTGATCCAGAAAAAATCAGAGATAATAATTGATGAAATCATACCAAAATTGAACAAAGCATAGGTGTTGGATAAGTGTTCTACAAACTCTACCACCACCTCCCAGCCTTGCATTTATCACACCTTACCTTAAAGGAAATAATATTTTAAACTATGTTCCATAATTTTGACCATAACTGTATATAATAAGATACTATTCAATCTCACTCGAAGGAGAAGAAGACTTGAATAATGATTTATACGAATTTATACGCACAAAATTATACTACAGCTTAACTTTCCAGTAATCCACACGAAAATCAATCCAGTTCCGAAAATAACTCATAAACAAGTATTTTAGTCCCTAATTCCAAATCACATCATTACATACGCGATCAAAATAGACACGTATTAAGGAGTAACGAAACAGCATTACATCTCCAAACGCATTTAGATTACTAATACACAATTCTCGTTGAAAATTAACCCAGAAAATATTGAGCAACATCCGCTCATTTTTGTTTTTTTTTTTTTTATTATTTCGTTTCTGTGTAGATAATCAAAACAACTACATAGAGCGTAAAATGCAGCAAACAACCGGATAAAATAGAAATCTCTCGTCCTAATTCATATTAGGGAATCACTGGATTAATATTAATGAACGCGTAATTGTCAAATTGAATACGTTCTTCAGCATGATTAGTCCCTCTAATGACACCTAACGGTATAAGGGATTATAATAACTCGCCCAACATATTTTCGTAAGTAATCTATTCTTTTTTTGTCGTCATTTTAAAAGATCAATGTCAGGATAATTTCGGATGCTTTAATTAAAAAAAAATCTGATGCTATTCATTGTACGAAGAAGAAGAAAAAAAATGGACAGATTAAGCAAATTCTTGAGTGAACATATTACATAATAATGAAACGTTTAATGGTAATAAAAGTTGGAAATATAATTTATAGGATAAAGTTACTTCGGAATGACAGTTCCCTTAGTTGTCGTCGCGTTAGTGGCATAGGTGTATCTATTTTTGATTTCTCTAATTTGCATTGGCATTACATACGTGTTGTATGCGAATAAACTTGTTAATTATTTAATAGCTTATCTAAATTGTTGTATTAAAGAACCGGTATAGCATTAGGTTTAGAGTTTTCAACGCTATATATCGAATAAGCGTATAAATTAGATAAAATGAACCATGGTATTCGTGGTATGTTTACGAATATAATTTATTATTTGGCATCTGAGTTAATTAGTTGTTTACTTAGTTTAATATTAATGGGCTTGTTTAAACATGGTTCTTAAAGTTTTGATTGCCGTCCCGTGAAATTAAAAATGAAGAATGGATTTCTTCACTATAATAATTGGTTGATTTTGGGGGAAAAAACCTGAAACGAAACCTAATTTAGGTTGAGATTAAGTTGGAAATATTTTGCCTTTACATCAATTATGCTTTGACTCTAGCCATAGTTGCTGTAGTTTTATTCATAGCTGCCAGAGGTTTAAAATGTCCAATTTAGCCGAGTTTGACATCTCAGATATGAAAAGTGACCGAAGTGGACGTTCAGAACGTCACAATGACCGAGCGTGATACCTAAATCTCAAATACAACCAAACTAGATGATCAGGACGTCCAATACAACCGCCTATAATTTTCACATGTCAAATGTCATCAACTTAGATATTTAAAACGTCCATCATAGTCGAATTTGACACGTAACTGTCAAATATGGCTGAACATTTATTACAAAAAATGTGGCCGACTTTGACATCCAAAACGTCAATACGACTGATTTTGACATTTAAACGTTCAATCCATTCGAGTCGCCGATTTTGACATTTTAATACGGAATGTGGACAAGATTGACATTTGAAACTTCTAACTTGTCAGATTTTGACACTCAAATGCACTCAAGTTAAACGTTAAAGCTTCCAATATGGACGTGCTTGACATTTATACGTCAAATATGACAAAACTGGACGTTCCAAGTGTCCAATACGGCTGAGTGTGACATTTAAACCGCAAATGTCATTAAGCTAAGCTATTTATATAACAAATACATCTAAGTTAGACGTTTAACATAGATATGGGCCAGTTTAACATTTAAACGTCAAATTTATCCTGACTAAACAATCGAACAACACGTTCGAAATGTCTAATGCAGCCGAATTTGACATTTCTCGAATATATCTGAGCCAAATGATCAAAGCCTCCAATGTTGCCAAGATTGATGTTTATACATCAAGTGTGGCCCAGTTAGACATTCAAAACGTCTAATTCGAGCAAATTAGATGTTTAGACGGCTGAATGCAGCCGATTTTGGAATTGAAATGTCAAATGTACGTTTCATGCGGCTGAACTTGCCATTTAGGCGTCAAAAGTAGCCGAATTAAATGTTCAAAGCCTCCAACATGGCCGAAAAAGACATTCAAAACGTCAAATGTGGACAAATATGATATGTGACTGTCAAATGCAAAATTAATGTGTTAAATATGACGAATATGAGCACGTGAAACGTCTAATGCCATTAAATTTCTGTCAAATATGATTGTAAACGTTCAAAACAGAGTTTGACATTTAGAATTTTTCCGATCTAAACGTTCAAAATATCCAGCGGGGTGGAGGTTGACGTATAACTGTCAAATATTACGAAGCTGCGCGTTCAAGCAATCATTACAAGCAGGTTTGCTAATCTGAACGTCAAATACAACAGAGCTAAACATCAAAAATGACTAATACACTCGAGTTTGACACTTCGATGTTAAACATGGCCGAACATATCCAAATTAGATGTTCTAAATATCCAATGCGACCAAGTTGGACATTCAGCTGTCAAATCTAGCCGAGTTAAGACATGACACCGGCTGACATGATTGTGTTACGTTTAAATGTCAAAGGTATCCGAATTATGATTTTTAAAATGTTTATTGCGTCCGAATTTGGCATTTGAATGTCAAAATTGACGGAATTAGATGTTAAAACCGTACATTATGAGTTTGATATTTAAAACTCGAACTTGGCCGCGTTAAATATTAAGAACCTGCAATTAATGTCAAAAATATCTGAACTAAATAGTCTAGATATTCAATGCGGTCAAGATTTATGATTCAACTGAGCAATACGTTTAAAACTCTTAGTACGATCGAATTTGATATTCAACTGTCAAATATGATCCAGCTATGACATTCAAAACGTTCCAGAAAGCACGTCATATGTCAAATGTATCCCAGTGACTTTCAGAATATGCAATGCCTCCGACTTTGGCATTTAAATGTCAAATATGGTCGTGTTGATCTAGAAGACAGTCGAATTTGACATTTAAATGTAACAAATGGCCGATCTAGATGTTCAAAATGTTTAATGCGTCCAAGTTAGACTGTCAAAACTTTCAACAAGACCGGAATCTGAAATTTGGGATAGTTAGATGTGCACAACATGCAGTATGACCGGGTTTGACATTTAAACACGACAGGTGACTGAGGTAGACGTTCTAAACGTTTAATGCGGTCGATGTAGACAGTTAAAATGTCCAACGAAGCTGGATTTGCCAATTAAATGCTAAAAATGATCAAAATAGACGTTCAAAACGTCTAACACGTCTGATTTTGACATTTAAATGTCAAAATACGGCCGTATTGGCCTAGAAGACGGTCGAAAAATGTTTAATACGTTCGAGCTAGATAGTCAAAACTTTCAACAAGATGGGAATCTGAAATTTAGGAAAGTTAGAGGTTAAAAACACACAATATAACCGAGTTTGACGTTTAAACGTGAAAGATGATTGGCGGAGGCGTTCTAAATGTTTAAGGCGGTGGATGTAGATAGTCAAAACGTCCAATAAAGCTAGATTTAACAATTAAATGCTAAAAATTGCCAAAATAGACGTTCAAAACGTCTAACAGGTCCGATTTTGATACTTAAATCTGAAACTTGCCCGAGTTAGATAATCAAAGCCCAGTTAGATGATCGCTACGTGCAATACCACCGAATTTTTCATTGAAGTGTCAAAAATTCCCGAGATGAAGGTTGAATCCGGCCAAGAGAGATGGTTAAAACGTCCACCACAGCCAAATTTGACATTTAAATGACGTAGATAGACGTTTGAAACGTCCAATATACGTTATTTATGACATACTATGTGAAGATAAACCACAAAAGGTATTGATCCAACTTGGCTCATTAAATGTTGACCAACCTCCACTATCTTAAACCTCTTAAAATTCCATAATACATCCTTAATTACGCATACACCGCCAGAATAATGACCGGAACAATAATATGAGCAAGAATAGCTTCGCCCTGCGCTAGCTAACTTGATTTTAATTAATTGAAGAACTTGAAAAACCCACAACCACGCTCATCTCCAAAGTAAATAATAGCGCAAGCAACGTTCCCCTACTGCACAACATTCGACCAAACCAACACCCGGTATTGTATTCGACTGATTAGGAAGATACTTGACTCCCTGAAGGCGGCCATTATTACAACTGAAGAGGCCAGGCCGGCTTTCCGTTTTCGAGGGGCCACTTCTACACTGGCCCGGTTTGCAGCTCTCTCACCGGCTGGATACGAGCTATTTCGCAGCGTTGAACGTATGTATACAAAATAATAATGCCCCGGGTATTGTCAACCGGAAGCCGGTGTAAGCGCCAATGGGATCAAGAAGACGGAAACACAATTACGGGCGCCTACAACCGGCGTCAAAACCATCGTGTATTACTGCGTTAATTAAGGAGTAAAGTGGTTCCAGTACTCATTATGGTCAATTAATTACAGGTTGAGACTGACACAACGTTTATATGAAATTGATTGATTTGCATGTAATATTATCGTTTCCGTTTTAAAGAGAGAAAATGATAACGCTGATGCTAAATAAATATATTTTAAGTTAGGAGTTAATCTAGAATTATTACTAAACATCTGGTTTAACTAATTTATTTACGAATTCCAACGACATAGCGTGTGATAAATCGCGGGGACAATTCGTTGTGCCACCGAATTTAAAAATATACACACCCGTTCCGAAGAAGAGAGTTCATTGTTCCAAGAGATGGAACGATTTAATATATCTACTTTTCGTATACACGACAAACTTCCCGAGCAGCCGATAAATTTTCATTTGTTTACGCATTGATGAGAGTTTCTTTGTTAAAAAATAATGTTAAGCCGTGTGTGTATGTAGAGTTTGCTCTCTCTTAAAATAAAGTGTATCAAAAACATATCCACGCTTTTACGAGCTCGCATTCTTTCCGATTCCTTCGGGCAACGCGCGAAGTTAGTAATTTTCTTTCTTCTTTTGTGGTTTCGTCGTTTTGTTTTTTTTTCTACTCTTTTCCGTGTATAAAGACGGAGACCGGCATTCAGGTTCGTTCGAAAAACTAGGTCAAAATTAGACAGGAATATAATGGGTTCGAAAATAGCGGCTGTTCATTCTAACGGGTTTGCAATATTTCTGTATTTCATTCATTTTTCTATTTCTAAATTTTCTGAATAAATCTTTCAAGGAGGTAAACGTTTACTGAATGTGGAAGCGATGAATTGTATGTTTAATAATATTAGACGTCTTTTTTGTTCCTTTTTTTGGTGAAAATTACTTTGTTATTAATACCATAATTTCTTATTGTTTCAGGTATGTATTCAACATCTTCTGATCTAAATTAAACAACCAGAAACCAGGTAATAACAATAATAATGGTAAATAATTCCTCAGCTTCTACTCTATTGAGTAATAGATCAAAATAACATCTCGGTCTTGGATATCCTGCTTGAATAAACTATTTGTTTTATTCTACCTCAAAAGTTAAAATCCATCATCGGTAGATCATCTAGTTCTCTCGAATTAGACGTTTTGATGGTCTAACTGGGCCACACTTGATGTATACACATCAATATTGGCTTTGATCATTTGGCTCAGATATATTCGAAACTTAAACGTCAAATTCGGCTGCATTAGACATTTTGAACGTCTTGTTCGATCATCTAGCCAGGATAAATTTGACGTTTAAATGTTAAACTGACCCTTGCGTCTATGTTGGCCACTTTAACATAACGTAGTTTTGTTTAATAGTGTAAATGTGACTTTATTTGACAAGGACAAATGTTTGAAAATGTCAGTGCAAATAGCTTAGTTAGATCATATTTGCGGTTTCAACGTCACACTCAGCTGTACATTTGGAACATCCAGCTTTGTCAAATTTGACGTTTAAATGTCAAACTCGGCCGTATTGGAAGATTTAACGTTTAGCTCTGGTGCATGTGACAGTTAAGTGTCAAAATCTGACAAGTTAGGCGTTTCAAATGTCAATCTTCTCTTTGCTGAGATATATTTTTCAAAATTTTGTATCTCGTCAAACTCGCTCCCACTAGACGTTTATAGCGCTCCTATCCGTCATATTTAACGCATACCTTTGACAGATATCACACCTGTCCATATTTAATGTTTTGAATATCTCTAATTCTGCTATCTTTGACGTGGGAATGGCAAGTTCAGCCATATTTGACGTTCTAACCGTATGGCATGGATACATTTGACATTTCAGTGCCAAAATCTATCGCATTAGGGGTCATATTTATAGTGCGTGCTTGAGGTTATGTCGATGCTTGAGCACGCGATTTTGACAGATTTGTAATGATATTTATGTCAAAATCGCGTGCTCAAGCATCGACACAACCTCAAAGCACGGACTATAAATATGACCCTTATTGTGTTTTAAACATCAAGTTAGCTCGAAGGAGTGGTTTTGAACGTTTAACTGAGCCACACTTGATGTATAGACATCAAGCTTGGCAACATTGGAGACTTTGATCATTTGACGTTTAAATGTTAAACTGAGCCGTGTCAACGTTGGCCACTTTAAGGGCCAAATTTATAGTACGTACTTGGGGTTGTGTCGATAAATATCATTACAAATCTGTCAAAATCGCATGCTCAAGCATTGGCACAATCTCAAGCACGAACTATAAATATGCTTTGTCAGATTTGACGTATTAAATGAAAATGTCAAACTTGAGCATTTACCTCGAATATTTTGACATTTAAATGGACGTTTTGGACGTCTAAATCGGCTAAGTTTTATATCTAAGTGTCAGATTAGGCCGCATTACAGGTTTTTAGCATTTATTTCGGCCATAGTCGACAGTTAAGTGTCAAACACGGATATAAGTGATGTTTTGAACATCTACCATGATCAGGGCAGCTGTAGTGGACGTCCTGAATATCTAACTCGGTTACATTTGACGCTTAAGGCTTGTTGCACGCGAGTTTGACACATTTGGAATGACACTTACGTCAAAATCGCGTGGTCAAGCATAGGCAAAACCTCAAGCACTAACAATAAACATGACCTTAAGTGTAAAACTCAGCCATATTGGAAGATTCAACGTTTCACTCGGGTATATTTGACAGTTAAGTATCAAACTCTGGCATGTTAGACGTTTCAAATGTCAATCTTAGCCACACTTGGCATTAAAATGAGCGTCTACCTCGAATATTTTAACATTTAAATGGACGTCAAGTCGGCTAAGTTTCTACAATGATCAGAGCGGCTGTATTGGACGTCCTGAATATCTACTTAACTCGGTTACATTTGACGATTAGATATCAAGATCTCGGATGTTCTAAACATTCATTTCAGTCACACCTTTCATATCTAAGCGGTCAAACTTGGCCGAATTGGACATTTGTGTATCAAAATTGGAGAGTTACTAAGGTTGTTAATGGTTTTAATATTTAAATGTGAACTAGCGATCATGGATCCGGAGATTTGAATGTATTGGATAGTCATCGAGTTGAAAATATGAAGGATATTTTTGTGTGGGAGTTCGTCCACAAACTGACTCATCATATTTAAATAGTTATGCTGATTGAGTCTTGCTTCAATAAAATTTGGTCCAATTAGCGTTTGGATTTTTTTTTATTATATAATCGAATAATTCCTCCCCTTTTCCCTCTCACTCCCTCTCCCGTTAATGGATGAATTTAGAAGAATTGCCGAAGCCCATGCGTCATTAACTGTGTTGAAGAGCATTAATGCCCTTCAACCTTCCACTCAAAATCAAGCAACCACTATCTGTAGGAAAGCCTCGCATTTCAATTATGAACAATTTTCCTCCATTCCTTCTCGTTTCGTGCCAATCCTTCATTCTTCTTTCGAAATATTCTTGCCATTGTATTATCCTATCGGGCATTCTCATCATCATCTAGGCCTTCCTCGCTTTCTATTCTCTCCTTCCTATTATCTCCTCCCATATTCTTCTTACTGGTTTTGATGTCTCCATCCTCGTTAAATATCCCAACCATTCTAGCTGTTTCTGTGCGATCAATTCTAAGATCAACTGTAGTTCTAAATCGTTTCTTATATCTTTGTTTCTTTTTCTGTTCCTTTTAGTAGTTTGAAGCATTTGATTGCATCTCTTATTAGTCCACGCTCTTGTGATTTTTGTGATTTTGGTCAATTGCAATTGAAGCATTTGACAATTATCGAACAGTTTGTGATTTTTGTGTGATTTTGCAGAGCCAATTGGAATTTACAATATTTCGAATCCCCATTAATGACAAGATGATCATACTTATCAATTATTTTATATAATACTGAATGATCAATAGATGAAATAGTTTATCTTATTTTTTTATCACGCCTTCCACCAAAACAGTTCAAGTTTTTTTTTTGTAAACGCAACGCATCAAGCTTGGACGCCAAACTAGTACAACACTCAGGGTCTTTTAATTATTTTCTACATGGATCCTCCAACCACCTATACAGTTTTAAACGGCCTGTATAGTAGTTAACTCGCGATGCTTGTAGTGATGCAAATAAAAACATACATCCGTTAATGAGATAAAATCCCCATTAATTTCTGCATTTAGTCTACCAAAGCGACACAATGAATATATATAGCGTCTCTCAGTAGAAGAACCCGATGATTGTGGCTCCTGTATCTGTGAGAGCGCGATTCTCTCCGTTAATTGGATGAAGAAATCATTATTTCGGTCGTCCTCTTCTCCTTGTGTTTTCCCCATCGCATAATTTACGAGTGGCCACATTTACTGATACAGATATAAACACACATCTGCCCCGCTCGCAGAAGAGATAGGCAGTAGCAGAAATACTGTACGTGGGCATCTCCCAGCATTACAATTCAGATATGCCAGTAAATTAATAGATATGATTAAAAGAATCTCTCGCCTGTGGAAGTTAATTAGAATACGATATCTCTCTCAATGTATACGCATTGTTGGATTTTATTCTTCTTAACTGCGTTGTATTTCTCACGAAACGATATCCTGTGATAGACGTGTCGAACGGAAGAAATACGGCTTATATTATATGATCATCCTGTATAGTAAGATACATGTTGTACGAGAGTACCATAAAAAAATTGGTTTCCTGAGATTTTGTTTTCCGAATTATAAATTACAATGAAACAACCATTATAAAGACTTCACTTACTTAGACCAGTCACGAAACCACTGTTAAAACTTAAGCGCAAACGTAATCATTTGTGGGAATTATATAAAGCGTGCAAAGATAGATCAGAATCTTCTATACAGTGTGGAACAGCCAAATGGAATAAATTCGATAACAAGTAAATGAGGGTGTATTGGGAAAAACGCTTGGACACGTCGATTTGTATTTTTAAATGCGCATTAAAAAAAATTATACAGGGTGTGTCATGTGACAGTAAATCCCTGCATATTATTTATTTTTTGGGTTCTTCGGAAAATTCTAGACATAATTCATGTACAATGTCCCATACCTATCTTCAACTGTTTCGGAAATATTAAGTGTTTTCACAGATTTATTACGAAAATTAACATTAAAAAAAGAAAATTATTTTATTTCACAAATTCGCTACATTACACTAAAAAAACCTAATAAGTAATACTGATTATTTCTTAATAATGTAAAAAAAAAACAAAAAACATTAATGTCAATGTAGTAAATGTTCAAAATGCTCGCCGCGAACGTCTTGGCAACATGCTAATCTGGTATAGAAATGTCTTCTAACATTACTCAACATCTCAGGCGTGACTGATCTAATCGCAAGCGTGATTCGTCTTTTTTAAGTCATCTAAGTTGAGGGGTTTAGTTTTGTATACAAGACTTTTGACATATCCCCACAAAAGTAGTCTAATGGCGTCAGATCAGGAAATCGTGCTGGCCATTCTATCGATCCGCGCCTCCCTATCCACCGATTTGGAAGAATTTGGTTCAGGTACTGCCGGACATTGATTTGGAAATGGGGCGGTGCTCCATCTCGCTGAAACCATACTATATTGGCAGGAACTTGTGGGTTTGCTGGATTAGGATATAAGTTTGCGAAAGTTGGCACGACATTATTTTGGAGCAGTTCTAAATATTTATCTCCATTCAAGTTACCATCAATGAAAAAGGGACCTCCATGTGATTTCCAACAATCCCTGCCCAAACATTAATTTTTCAGGATATTGCGTATGTTCCTCTCTCATCCAGTGAGGATTCTCATTAGACCAATAGCGGCAATTTTGACGATTAACATGGCCGTGAAGTGTAAATGTGCTCTCATCAGAAAATAAAATATCTTCTAATTGGATCACATTGTTATCTAACATTGCCATCATCTGTTCACAAAAATACGTTCTCCTATCGAAATCGTCTTCCATGAGCTCCTGAGTTGGCATCATTTTATAGGGATGCATTTTACTTTCCTTTAATACTCGAAAAATTGATGTGTGGCTAATGTTGACCAGTGGGGCTGCTTTTCGACCAGAATTATGTGGGTTTTCTTGAAACTCAAGCATAATATCCAATTTCGTATCATCACTTACTGCATTGGCAGCTACTTTTTTAATATGTCTTACATGACCAAGCTCGCAAAACTGTTTTTCTATTTTGCTAATTGTTCCTTGGGATACAGGCAGCAAATTTGGAAATTTTTCGTGAAATAAGCGAGAAACTTCCATTTGTGTCCGTGTGTTATCTCCATAACCAATCATTTGTAGAATGGTTATTTTGTGCATTTCTGTTAAATGAACCATTTTTCTGATATTATTACGTACAGTTAACGAAATTCAAACGACAATAGCACTGACACTGATCACTACTGTCATGCAGGCAGACAACATGTTGCTAAGGCTATGAGTTTTTACGAAAATAAACAAAACGGTCTTTGTATTTTTTTAATTTCATATCAGTAAAAAGGGAACGCAGCAATGGATTTTGCTTACTTTATCAATATCAAGAGCTAAATGGGAAAGAGATTTTTAGTGTAATGTAGCGAATTTGTGAAATAAAATAATTTTCTTTTTTTAATGTTAATTTTTGTAATAAATCTGAAAACACTTAATATTTCCGAAACAGTTGAAGATAGGTATGGGACATTGTACATGAATTATGTTTAGAATTTTCGAAGAACCCAAAAAATAAATAATATGTAGGGGTTTTCATTTAAAATAAGAAAGTTGGTATTGGCCACTGTCCCATGACACACCCTGTATAATTTTTTTTTCGAATTTATTCCATTTGGCTGTTCCACACTGTATACAACATCATTACGGGGTACATGCATGAAGAGACTTCAATTTTTTACTCTTTATTCTCCCATCCTATAAGATGATACAATGGGGGAGACGACGACGAGTCCGTAGTTCGAAGAATAATACCGTTTTGTTAATTTGAATGGAGCAGATTAAAAGCCCAGTTTAGTCGATTCCGTACTATACCCGGAGAAAAGGGGAACTTATACACAACCTGGAAGGACAGAGATAGAGAGAGTCCTAACAACAGCGTTAAACTCCGTTCAAGGCGGTAATATGCCGTGTGTCGCTTGTTGTAACATCAAAATCGAACAGTAGCGGCACCCTGTCACATACATGTACATATTCACATGCACACGTACAATGTTCAGTGTACGTATATGAAGTTTCAATTACGTAGAGCGTCTTTAGAAAAGCGAGCATGTTGCAGAATAGGAGCTCGGGTATTATAGAATTTCAATCTGAAATCCGTCGATTGTCTGCCGGCTTTCAATTTGAATACCTATGCTGAGGAAGTGTTACAGTGTGTTCTGGCTTGAATCTGTTATTGTATAATATGTATGTAGGTTTGTAACATATATGTACATAATATATACATATATATATATAGTAGATACATACAAGCCAGGTATTAATGGAACTTCAAGAACATTCGACGTGGTATTACAGCTTTTGTTTCCTTCTTTGTGTAATTATGTTCAGAAGAAGAAAATCAATAGATACGTCAAAAACTTGATCATCTTTTCTGGGAAATAGAAATTGTAAAGGTTGCCTCAAATTGTACTAAACATTATTGCACAATTTCCACTTGCAGTAACACCTAACCAAAAGCTGTCTTGTCGTCATATCTTCTTGAACTATTCAATCTTTGATTTGAAAATTTTTAAACAGTATTTGGAACAATTGAAAGAACCCTTACAATTTCAAGTTTTATAAAAAAGGGCCACCCCTCGCTGAGAGCTAAAAGGAAGAGTTGAAGTTTGAAGACTATAAATCTAGAAATAAAAGTTACATATTCGAGAAAATTTTGCACTATTTTCAACCGCACTTAACCTCTAAATAAATTTGTGTTGGTTTGGGCATGTTCTAGTTTCAATTTAGTATGAAAAGTAGGACAGGATCTAGTTTAAAAAATGGTATAATATCTAGTATAGTATGTGATGCTTGGAACAGTCCTATTTTCAACTTTTTTTTATAGTTAGGTACTAGAAACTAGTATAGAAAAAAGACGAATCTAGTACCGTGTGGAACACGCTTTATTAAAGTTCCAATCAATGTAGATGAAACCTAGGATAGCGTGTGAATCATTCAGGACTTTGATGGATAAATATATTTATTAATCTAATCAGTTCAAGCTGTCAAAATACAGGGTGTTTCATAATATATACGCAAGACTTCAGGATGTGATAGCTTGTCCAAAAATGTGAAAAAAGTTTCTACCAATTTACCCTCTAAAATGCACCATTTTCGAGATACAGGGTGTTGAAGTTTAATAAAAAGAAATCGTTTTTTGCAAATATCTCCGGAACTGTTTATCGCAAAGAAAACAGCAATTGTAAGCATTTTCTATTCAAAATAAGCTAAGTTGTGTGCGAAAAAAAATTTTTAATCATAATTGGTGAAGATTTTGAAGGGGGTAGTGGTTGTTTTTCTCCCCAACTGCTACGCCATTGGAAAAAGTACGGTTTTGAGACGCCCAAAAAGGTACTGTTGGTCATGACTTTAGAGCTCCTAACCAACAGTACCTTTTTGGTGTAGAAAACATGGGCCCCTTAAAGGTTAGAACAAGTAAGAAAAGCAAACGTTAACTTCATAATTGCATAATTAAAAAAAAATTAAAAAAATAATACAACATTTCGCACATTTCGGCGTTTGTGTAAAAAATTGTACAAATTAAATTTGTGATCTTATTGAATGTGTGTGTAGTTATTTGCAAAAAACGAATTTTTTTAAATTAAATTTTCGGGTGCATTTTAGTTCAGTTGAAAAACCTTTTTTCAAATTTTTTGACAAGCTATCACATCCTGAAGTCCTGCGCATATATTATGAAACACCCTGTATATCTGACGATTACGCATCTATCGAAAACAGTCAAATCAATTTTTTTACAAATTCGACTCCTTAAGCATCAAAAAAATTCCTACTTGCTGTCATATTCATATTTGAACACTTTTCAATGTTATCAAATTATAAACGCAATATAATTTCTGTGGAAATAATATTTCTGACGTTTAGCAATCGTAACTGTCGAAATATATTTGACAGCTGTCAGATTTCAGATATCTTTTATTTAATAATAAGTTCTGTATGGATTGTGGATTATTTTATACGATGGTGTGTTCGATTTAGACCTGACACCTGACGTCATGTGCGTTGGTTTCATGGACGATCTAGGGTTAGTAGTGGGGAGGGGGAAGGTACAATAAATGAGCACATGCTGATGAAGAATACCAACACATGTCTAGAAATACATAATAAATGTATGGTTGCAGAATAATATGCTGGAGGACATGTAATGATTGGGATTGTGCTCCATCATGTATGGGTGATGGAGAACAAAAATCTCTATCAGCTGTTATTATTGTAAAAAGCAGCACCTACTGTCAACTGCAAAGACATTGTCCCAATTTTTTTACCATTCTAAAAATAAACTTCTGTAAAGAATGTGCTTACTAGTTTATTTTAATGAAATATTATATAAGGGGTGCTTTATGTAGTAATGCATCCTGAGTCATTGGAAACATGTTGCTTTATTTTTATCTGAGTTAATAATTTGTTTTAATTCTGGGCCAATGTTACCCTGATATGGCTCAAGTTCGAATTGTCATAGTAAAATGCATTCAGAAACATCTTGATCCATTCTAACCCCAAAATAACTTCTTATTTACCGAACTGACATGATAAAATCCACTAAAAATTACCTTCAGCAAATTCCTTCCATGGTTGCAAGATGTTCCTCCGAGCTGCTTTCATTGGACGGAAGTATACGACATCAAGAGGCTGTGTAAGGTGTGTAGAGTTTGGAAGAAGACATACAAATTTCTTTCACTTCTTTTTGCAAAACTGCAAACTGAAAAATCAATCTTCGAATGTGGTACCGTCAAACCATCCACTTTTTGATCGGTTGTATCTACACCCTGAAGGTCCATTTTCCATCCACGTTGTCCATAGATGTTCTCCTCTGTAAACAAAATATGGAGCTAGCATTTCCCTTTTGCGTTTCCACAGAGTATCATTGATGTAGAAAGTCTTGGAAGAATCCATGATACATTCAATATACTTGATGCCTCTTTTATAAATCATTTTTACAACACCAGGATCACCGCTAAGATTGTTTTCATCGTAGAAGATATTCGCTTATCATTTTTTTCGTCAACGGTTGCACGGTCCTTTATAAAAATGCTGCATCATCTAGCTGTCAAGTTAAGATGATGTTTCAGGAAAAGTTTAGCCCAATCGTAATCAGGCATAATGTTTTTAAATATAGGCAAATTCTGCAATTTTTTCGAGATGTTTTGCAAATACATTCTCCTCTTCACTTGTGAGTGTTGTTGGACGGCCATTCCTGATGTCAAAGCATTGGTTTAGTTTTTCCTTTCGTGTAATTTGCATATGGTCTAGTTTCTGGCTACTATCAGTGTTCTAGGCATTTTTTTCTACTATCTTGCATTTATTATGTTATATAATTATGAGATAATATAGAGTTCAAGTTTTCCTCTTATGGACCAATGTTACCCCAGTTAAAGTCACATTATTTTACCAATCATATTTAGTAACTTTCGTTGTACTTACCAATTTTTTTCTGTTGAAAATACAGTTTCACCATACAAAAGTTTTCAGATATTTTCACAAATTCAAACAACTGATTCACTTAAAACAGTCCTGCCGCCTATAGAGAAGTTCTGAACGTTCTAAATTCATGTGTTTTACTTACTGTAGAGGTGCCATCTACAAATTACAGTTCATATTACTAACATTTATCAAAATTTGTGGGAGATATAAAAATTCAAACATATATTTGCGGTTGGGCCAATGTTACCCTAGTTGACCGTAAGTGTAACTGACAATTATAGCTGTCAAAATATGTCTGACAACTGAAATTGTAATTTTGACAAATTTTTGAACTTTCAGTGTCATAGTTATTGAAAAAATTTCTGGCAGCTGTTGAATTGTCAAGAAAAGCCCTCGTCTTAGACAAGGATTGCAGAATCCCTTTAATGGCTAGCTCCTCTCTTCTGCTCTTCTGGTGTCAACTTTTTAATTCCGATGATTTGCTTGTTGATGCCACTGAATGCCTTGCAATGGCTTAGTTCTTCTTCATTCTTCTGACAACCTTAAATTAAATGCCAGTAGATTTGTAGTCCTGGTGCTAACTTAGCATTGTGAGTAGCATTGTTTGGTAGTTTTAGGAGTTCTTTCCATCGGCTGTTTCAAGCTCTATAAGCTGTACCTATATTGAGAGACAAATCTGTAGTCTTTAAATCCTTTTCTAAATGGCGTTTGAAGTTGTTTCTCTTTTTTGCTGCCATTGATGTCGATTACTGTCAAGATTTTGTTCAAGTTCCATTATTCCTTTTATAGTTAGGCAGTTTTGTGTTTCTTCACTATGGGTAGTTGATCGTGGTTCTGTCGCTATTGCAGCTTTTAGCGAATGGGTTTTATTCTCACCTGTTATCTATGGATCCCTTTTGTAAGTTTTGCAATAGCTCAGATAAACCTAGAAAGATTAAATTGAATGTAAGATTTTGGGTCATACTAGAAAATAGTGTTTTCCCAAGTTTTGCTTCGGTGGTTTCTTGATCATCCAATCTAGCTAACAAATGCTCACGTTTCAGGCAATGATTAAGAGATTGTTTGAGGAATCTTTCCAAATTAATAACCACCATTTGAGATGCAATATCTCCAGCTGCTTTTCTTCAACCATTTCAGGTCTACCATTTTGGATTTTCTTGTGTTATGGTAATGTGTTTTGGTGTTGTGGATAGATCAAAGGATAGTTAGCTTTATGAATTTTTACTGATGCCATTGTAACAAACACATCGCTTATCCAAAAAATTCGTTTTATATAATTATAAACTATACATACTTTTTTATCTTTCTGAGTGGCACTGAAAAAATTGTTATTCTAAGATATAATTTTCTGTCGTTCCTCCTAAAATTTCGGAAAGAATCAACAGCGAGTGAGAACGGCATCCGTACGCACTCGATATATTTTTAGATCGTTCCTTGGTTCACACTGGGTCAAACGGATATAATTTAAGAAACCGAACGAAACGGCAGCAGCCCATCTATTTAACATAAAACTTACGAAACGCAGCATTATTTATTTGTGAGAACTCGTCCCCGTTCTGTGACCAGGTGCGGATACGTGATCATATACCGGCTACTACCTCATCTACCGCTCTGTTGTTTAGTAGTATTTACTTACTTATACAGAATCTCTCTGCCATCGTGTACTGAACGTGCTTCACGTTTCTCCTGTGGCAGGTCATTCAGGAAAGCCTAATAAACCGTGGAAGAATACAAATACCAGATGTAATATATAAATTCTTCAATTGGCGATTAAAATATGTAGATATACGGGAGAAAATTATTAAGATCAGGTTGAACAGGTAAAATCATAAACTATAAACGATTTATTAGCTGCGAAGACAACGAAAGTTCGACGAAAACTACATAATATGTAGATAATTTTTACTAACCGGTTGAAATTTTTTTAGTAAATGCTGCCACTCACTAACATCGAAATAACAAGGTATACGTAATAATTACATATCTAAAATATAAACAAATCATTCGCCGCTTTTGGACACCTGTTTTCACGCATAAATTAAAGAGGAACGAAATGGAAATAGCCGGCGATTTTACTTTTAATTTCTAAGGTTGTCAAGATTAGTGACATTCCAACTCTGACCTTAACAGGTACACACTCTGAAGATTTCATGTCATTATAATAATGGATAGATGTTGAATATGTTTAGCAAAATATGCAAATTATTGTTATGTTATGTGGATAGTTAAGCGATATTGGATTTCGCAATCCGCAGAGGTATTATCGAAATATAGAGTTAACTTATTTAATAATTAGGTACCTATTGTGCAAAAGAAAACTGGATGAAAAGGATTGGAAATTGGTGGTTATCTTGTAGACAACATCTTCATGGGTGGTGAGAGCCTTCCTTAGTCGACCAATGTAAACTATCTCGACACGACGTTTCTGGCAGAAGCTCTCTTCATTTACGTCACATTTCTCAGGCCGAGAATAACTTTAAAATGATCCAGTGTCTCGAAAACTCAACCTCAGAGGATTCGTTCTGGGAATCCGTTCTTTTAATACCTTGAGGAGTTGGATCCTGACAGGCCTCCACCGTTGGTGAAAACGCGGCCACCACCTCTGCAGTTAGTTTAACATCTCCAGTCACGCAGCTCTCATTAAGAGAATGGATTGCTCATCCACTCTTTGGAAAAGGCGACTAACTCAAGAAGGTTTTTAATAGATCATTGATTGTTCAGGATTTCCATTTACAGCACATTATGTTAAAGAGCTAAATGAAGTGGAGGATGAGAGGACGGGAGAGAAAAAATTGATTCAGTGAGTACAAAAATTAATAGTTAGAGGAAAAATTAGAAAATTAATAAAAAATGCTGTACAGGGTGCTTTAAAAAAAGAAAAGACACAAAGACTAACCGTAATTAAGCTGTACTATAGGTATAGCAAGTTCAGGTAAAAAAAAATATTTTTTTTTAATTTAGTTTTAATATCCAAGGACCCCAACGTGAAGATGGCAGCACTCGTCACTAAAAACTGGATACTGTAGTTGTACATCTATTGACAGATACTAAAATTTCAGCCATTTTGGACGCTGCAGTTGTTGGACAATCGTTTTGAAAGGCAATACGCCAATGCAAATTAAAGATGAGTTGGGCTCTACCTTTAGCACAGTGAAATTTTGGGCAGCAGAATTTAAACATGGTCGTGATAGTTTGGGAGACGATGAGTATTCGGGTCGATGAAACTTGAATACACCATTATACGCCCAAAACAAAAATACAGTCAAAACAGTTGACTACGAAGCGAGAATAGAATCCAAAAGAAGCAAAAACTGTTTTTCTTGGAAAGTGGTGGCGACTGTTTTTTTGTAGTTGTCATGGAGTTATCTTAATTGATTGTCTTGAAATAGGAGAAAAATTTGTGTTAACTGTTGTTTCTGCAAAGTCCATGGAATAGTCCTTGAACTATGTTCATGCTGCTGGATTTGCAAATGGCAGACAATCAAACATTTTGGTACTTTATCAAGGATTGCATTCTTTCGTAATTCTTTACAAAACCAAGTTTTGATTACGCATTGGGAAGGAGCCCAAAAATGCTGATCTATTGATAAATATCAACCTCACCAAAATATTTTAATATTAAAGGACTTAGGAGGGTGGTCTGAAATATTTCCGACCCCAACGTGAAGATGGCAGCACTCGTCACTAAAAACTGGGTACTATGGTTACACATCTATTTTTGAGACGCAGTTGTTTGACAATCGTTTTGGAACGCAAATTAAAGATGAGTTGGACGCTGTATATGAAGTCTTTGCACCATCAATTAACACTATGAAATTTTGGGCTGCAGAATTTAAACATTTCCGTACCAGCTTGGTAGACGATGAGCGTTCGGGACGTCCAAAAACTGTAACCACTGGCGATTATATCGCTAAATGATCACCGAATTAAAGTGAGAGAGATAGCAGA
>CM043018.1:146276245-146394198 GCA_023690525.1 Holotrichia oblita | reverse complement strand
ATACATCATTTGCAATAGATATAGCCCAATTTGCCTTATCCAAAAGTCACCCGTTTTCGAGATTTGTTTTTTTTTTTTTTTCGAAGTTTACTACTTACTCTCACTCAAACTTAAAATTTACGGAAATAATGGAACTTTTTCTCAATTGTTCAGTTTGTCTGGCTAGAGTACATGTCAACACACACAAAAAAATTAAACTTCCGCTTTTGTTAAGTATCCGTAGACACAATCGCCAAATAAATAGACTACAAAGGTAGCGTATCTGTGTCTATAGTTTCATTCAGTAGGAAAATATATTTTTCTTCGTATGTTATGAAGTGAAAGTTTCAAATCAATACGTTTAAGAGTTTAAGAGTATAGCCACTTCTTAAGCTAATTATGTTACCTACAATTATTTAGTAAAAGCACATGATTGGTATAAATAGTTTTAATGATATCAGTAAGACGGTTTGCGAATTGAGGGAAATCCAGTTTTCATATCGGTGTTCCTTGTCGCTCAAATCAAGTTTGCACACGAATGTTTGCATTGGACATAATGTTTAGAAACTTTCTTAATTGTTGTTATTTTATCTCTGCCAAAAAACCCATTTTTGATAACCTTTTGTTATCTTTATAAATCGTATCAAAGTTGTTCACAATGTTCGTACTTTTAAAGCAAATAAATTAGTTGTAATCGAATAGCCCTGCAGAAACGTATCCTTCCGATTTTACTTTAATAAGGACAAAATGTTTAAGTACATAATTATTGTAATACTAGTGTGCTTTGTGAACGATTGTAGTTGTGCGTGCCCTAATACATTTGAAAACGCTCTGGTTAATATCCAAAAAGGAAATTATGTCAAAAACAACTATCGACTGAATAACTGTTTGCATAATCGTAATATTACACAATTTACTTTAGTTTCACCTACTAAGACGATATTAAAATGGACGTTTTTCAACTTGCCTTCGTTAGATAGAATCTCCTTAAATAACGCAGAAGTATACGTTATCGAGCCGAAATTTGCAGAAGATTTACCGAAACTGAACAGTATCACCGCTGCCAGGAATCACTTAGAGATAATTGAAAACAACGTCTTCAATAACTTACCAATACGGTGGCTTTGGTTGGTTTCCAACAAGATATTTTATATTGCGGATGGTGCGTTTCATGGCATGAATTTAGGAATTCTGAATCTTAACGACAATAGACTGAGTAGGATAAATTCAACTTGGTTCCAGGATACTGATATGTATGCATTACTGCTAGCCTATAATGAAATTACATCATTACATACTCTTACCTTCAACGGAATTACTGGACTTGTGACACTAATATTGGAGTTTAATAAAATCCACTACATTGCCCATGATACGTTTTCCATGCAGCACAAATTAAAATTCCTCTACCTCTCTGGGAATTCTTTAATGCGTGTTGGTTTCAAAATTCCAAAGAAGCTAAATTATATGGATGTGAGTTTTAATTTGATATCCTCTATGTCTTTGGAAAATACGACCCCATTGAGGAATGTTTCTATATATCCGAATCCATGGGCGTGTCAGTGTTTGCTGCGATTTTGGAAAAAAGCTTGAAAAACTTGGTATCAATATTTCGGAAACTTCGGCGTTGAAAAGGCCGTTGGGAGAAGAGCGATCCTTTGTGCATCGCTGCTGATTATATAACGTGCGGTGCAGATAGTCCTGTTACTAACGATGCTTTGTTTGAAGAATATTTCAATTTAATTATGATAATTTAGGAAATTTGCTTATACACCATATCATACTTTCTAATTATAACAAAATGTTTGCTATAATTTTTTTGTTTGTGCCATATTATTATTAATATAATGTAATTAAAAGTGTATAAAATAAATTTCAAAGGTACAATTACAACGAAGACACTCAGCTACAAATTTTAATTGTTCCATTGTTGTCTTGAGCAAAATATTATACTATAAAGTACTTTCTATATATGTATGTAGAATACTAATAGCTAGAATACTTGAACGATCTTGATCCGTTTTAAATAACACACAATTAGTTTTACTTTCATTTATAGTTAATCCATTTTTCAAACACCAAGTCTTTAAACAAGAGAAGCTATTTTTTGCATTCTCCTCTGGATCTTGTATTTTTAGTCTTTTTGATTAATAAAGAGTCATCAGCATAATTAACGGTCAAAACTTTTCCATCAAGCTATAGGGCATATATATTATGAATAAAACTGGTCCAATGATACTCCTATTTGGCACTCTCATCCAGACATACTCCTCTCTTATTCCTAATTTATCAAGTTTAGCCAGCAATATTTCATGTTTCACACTATCCAATGCTTTTTTTTAATGTGTGGTGGGTGCTTAGTTGCAGTGACTCCTGCAAGCTGTATTACTTGTCTGGCTATCACTGCAACTCTTGCGGTGTAGTTTTAGTGTATGTAAGTTGTGTTTAAATGGCTTTGTGACAGCATCATATCGTCTTTTATAATGCCGCGCTGTTAATCACTTTGCTCCCAACAGCGAATGGCAAGTCGATCCGGGATTAAACTCTCTGAAAAAATGTCACCGTCCCTCCAGAGAATTGAACCCCGGCACCTATCATTCTCTCACAACAATAGTCAGCCGCCTAACCACTGCGGCCATCGACCCGTTTCGTAAGATCAATGAATAATCCAAGTCCTTTCTGTTTATTCTCAAAACCAGACAAGAACGTTTGTAAAAACAATGCATTTTTTAGTACTGAAAACAGTTTTATTTCAGACTTTTGTATCACACTTTGTTGCAGACAAAAAAAATTAGAAATCATGGTTCATTTTAATAGAAAAATAAAACATTAATTCTTTTATTTCTTTTCTCGAAAACGGTTCATTTTACCGACAATGGACAAAGAGACAAATTTGTTTTTTTTTTACTCCTTATCATACAGGGTGTTAAAAATGTAAGCATTAAAATGTACAACCTAGTCCGCCCCTGGTAAACTAAACAAACTAATTTAAATTTAAGGGCAGTAGTTTGAGTTTACTGTTAAATTTTCATTAAATTATAATAAGTAGTTTAAAAGTTATTTAAGAAAAATTGATTTCCAGTGGCGTCCTTTAGGAGGCAGTAGGGGAGGGCCGCTAGGAAACATATTATGGGAACTTGTCATCTTATTTTTTAATGTTCTATCTGAATCCGAGAGATTTTCCCCCATTTTCCGGACACATTATATAAGAGTAAATTGCAATGTCAGTGGATTTGTTTCTTCTAAAACCATGCTGGTTATTTAATATATATCCATTGCCTTCCAGATGTTGTATGAATTGAGTGCCTGCTAAGGTTTCCAACAATTTAATACATATTTGAGATGTATGAAAAAGAAAAGTTTGGAACCTTTGGATGGCCCTAACCTGATCTTTTTTAAATACACTAATCTTATTTTATAGTATTATTACATTTGTGATTTCATTTACCCCACCCCTCCCCTCTCTTCCTACTCGCTCATTTAAATAAATACTGATTATTTCGAGCCCAATATCACGTGTTTTGCTTATTGAATGCGTCTCAGTCAGAATAAAAAAATATCAGCAACTTGCTAAATTAACTAACTTGTTCCAATAATAAATTGGTGGATGGTGAATGCTTGGATATGGTGTATAAATATATAAAACAAAGAGGAGGGAAACCCAAATCTCGAAAAAATTTCCATCATTAATTAGTATTATTTTAATACATTACTAGTGTCGGCAAAGAGGGGCAAGTTTCAGTGCAGTGCACGTAGTAATCGGCTGTGGTGGTTCAGCACTTTAGGACACAGTTCGTGAAATTTTTTTGTACGTTTGGGGGCCTGTCTTCGTGTGAGCTTCGTGTGGATAACATTTAGGTATTAATTGCGCCACAAGGTTTAAAGTCTGGATTTTCATGTTGTATGTAACCATCCACACATAACCACAATTTTTTATCTTTCAATTCTGCTTTAATTCTTCTTTCAACATAGTCACGAGCAGATGGCATAACATTTCTTATCGATGTCCTACTTGGTACTCGACAAACGAAATACTTCCTCCAGAAGGAGACAAATTCTTCTTGGTCCAGTAAAGTGAACGGTAGATTACATAGAATAAAACAAACAGCTATATGAAATGTTAATTGTTCGCTGTATCGTTTGCCACGATTGCATTGCAGATTGGCGTTAGCAATTCCACCTGCCGGTTACACGTCAAATAGTTGTCGCCCCTTACACATTTAATTCTATCAGCTACGTTTTCTAGTTTCTTCGGAATACGCGGTTTCCGAAACGTACCTAAATGCGACATTTCCTGATAAGCACTCACAATAACCAGTAAATTATACTGAACAAGTGTGCTTTGATATGGACGCTCGAGTTTCCGTACCACCCCTCTACGTTGCTCACCGCACTGCATTAGAAATTGCCCCCATTTACCGAGTCTATACATTACGTATAAACAAAATAATCTCGGGTAAACTTGAAGAAGAAGCATTAAAAATAAACAATAGAGTTGCTTCGTTAAGCTTTCATTCTCATCTTCGTTGTAGAAAAAAAAAGATTAATTAAAACAAAACGACTCTCTTGCAAGCTATGAATACAATCGTTAATGAATGCCGTAACTACAGTTGTTTTCCATTTCCAGTAATAAACGTGCATCCATCATAGGTAATGTACAGCTACTATCTTTTGCTTCATCTAAATTAGTATTATTTTTAGAATTACACTACCGTTTTCTCATACACCTGTTACAATTTGAGCTGTCGCTTGCAGCATCCTTAAGAACAAATGAAATAGCACATTATTTTCTATAAAAATCTTATAGATCATCTGCTTCGATAATAGAATTATCTACAAGCTTAAATATTAATTCGTGCTGCATTATTCTAAATTGCAAGCAGCACAATAGAAATTACATCATGCCGTGCAGTGTGTTGTAAGATTACAAGCAATTTATCCGAAATTCAGATTGCCTGCAAGCTAAAATATTTCGGCACATTCTGTACGTCTCAAGTCGCATGAAAACAACAAGGTAATAATTTCGGGATATACATACATTAACATACAACATCTATACAGCGATTGAAATCATACGATGCGTAAGGGTAATTTAAGCGAGAGTACCTCTCGGCGTTCCGAAATTATAATTTCGACTGGGCTGGATGTTCATCGGACAAAAGCGACCGAAAACCCATTGTTTTTATTTTGCGCCGCACCAGGCAGTTCGGTAATACGTTCAGAACGTGAAATTACATATTAGAAACTAATTGCACTGTCATCAGATATACGCATTGACCAAATTCCTCTCCGTTATTGTAAACGATCTGTGTTATTATGTACACTTAAGGATTCCCCGTATGCGCTCACAACACAATACCACGTTCGGTCGTCGTCAGCATTAAGTATACGCTATAGATGAAAATAAACCTGTAATCCAGCCACTGTATCGGCAATTCGTTCCATTGCGAATTACGCTTTATTACTATGATGGATTAGGTTGGGTCGGTGTTGTTGTGGCGCATTCAACGTTCAACACAATGATCCTCGAACGTTAAGGGTCGTAATTTCGAAGAATGGGTAATCTGTCTCCCCGATGACGTTAAATGCAAACCCATAAAAATTGCTCTTTAATATTAATTTCGTCGGGTACTACGCTGCAGAGACGTTGTGGTTCGCGTTCGGACCGTTCTCGCTTCACAGTACACGAGGCGATGAAATGGGAGCAAAACGAAACGAAAGAAAACGGCTCACTGTTCCTATGGAATTACGCTTGCGTGTCTCATAACGATTCGTCTTCTGGAGATTTTCGGAAAGACATCGCAGGAATCCGATAAAATTAATGCATCGATTTGAATAAAAGTAAAAAAAATTGTTCGCCTGTAATATTGTTGATTGTCATGCGATGGTACGGTCAGGTAAATGCTAGTATTGTCTCGTTTCGATTCGTATTACTCTATTACTTATTGCAACAATATCATGAGCTGGAATGACTTGGGTATAAATGTTTGATCTTGTTTATATTACAACACTAGATTACAAATAAAATTTTCCTGGCTTCGTTGTAGATATCTCTGTTACTATGTTTATTGATCTACCCATTATGTTAATGTCCTCAGCGTATGCTGCTATTTGTGATGATTTGGTGCTTAACAAATTCAAGGTTTCTTGATATTTTTCTGACCACATATTCCAGGGCTATATTGAATAGGGTAGAGGCCAGGCTATCTCCTTGTTTCAGGCCTTTGGTTATTATGAATGGATCCGTCAACTGGTTTTGTATTCTCACCTGTGCTGTCGTCTGTGTCATGGTTGTCTTGGTCACCCTTATTAACTTTGCATGGACTCCGAGTTCCTTCATTATTTCAATGTGCGGCAAAGGATTTCCTTTACATTGAATAGCTGGTCTATGGTGGAGCTGCCTTGTCTCCTTTTTGGCGGATAGGGATGATCACGCTTTTTGCCAGTCCTGGGGGATCTTCTCTGATTTCCAAACATTGGCCATTAATAGTGCAATTTTATATGAGTCTGTGCCCTGCTCTTTTGTATAGGAATGCTATCATAGCCAGGAGATTTGTTATTTTTTTGTGCCTGTATGGCTTGCCTAATTTCATCTATGGTTGGTGGTTCTTCAGGGGGTTCTTCGAGAGTGGTTTCGTCCGGTTGCTGTGATGCGCTTTCCTTGTCTTCTTGATCCCCCCCACCCTCTCAGGATTTCCTTCATTGTCTCTCATTAAGGTGGTTTGAGGTTTCTTATGTGTTTATAGGCTTCTCTCGGGTTGTCGTTTTTGAAGTAATTTTCCATTTCTGCGACTTGCTGGTTTAAGAAGTGCCTCTTCTTTTCTCTGCATACTTTGTTGGCTTTCTTTTTTGCCCTTTCGAACTCTTCTCTTCCATTGTTCCTGGATGTGCTCGTCCCTTTCTTCTTCGGTTCTATTTTCTAGGCATTTATTGAGTTCTTCTTCATATTTTTCTTTTGTTTTGATGTCTTTTACCGCTTCCGGGTTAAGTTTAATTTGTCCTGTACTACTATTGGGTCTGTTTCTGCTAATTTTATTTCTAAATCTTATCTGCACCAAAAAGTGATATGAACCACATGATGTGCCCTTTCTGCTCCTGATGTCTAGAACACTTGTTGCTCAGCGCTTGTCTATAAGTACATGGTCTAATTTGGTTGCTGCTGAGTCCATCTGCTGATAGCCAGGTCGCTTTATGGATGTCTCGGTGTGGGTAGAAGGTGGATCCGATAATCATGTTTCTGCTTGTGGCAAAATCTATCGCCATTTCTCCATTTTTGTTTCCTTGTGGAGGCTGTGTTTTCCTATGATCGCATAATAGTTGTCTTGTCTGCCAATTTTCATTGATATCATTGTGGGGGGAGCTGTCATAGCTGTTAGAGTTGTTGATAGAATGTTTCTTTGGTGACCCTATCCTTCTCTTCTGTTGGGCAGTGCACATTGATGAAGGGTATGTTAAAAAATATTGCTTTTATTCTTATTTTGCAGATTCTTTCGCTCATCGGTCGTAAATCCAGGATGTTCTGTCTTATTTCCTTGTCGACGATAAAGGCTATACCTAGTTCTCTTCCTCCATTCTGTTTTCCACTGTACATGATTGTGTGGGTGTTGGTGTCCCTGATTCCTTGTTCTGTCGACCTAGTATCCTGGATAGCTATTATTTTAAGATTGTATCTGCTGATTTCCTTCAGTAAGTTGACTTCTGCTCCTGGTTGTGAGGGTATTCTTACGTTCCATGTGCCAAATTCAAAATCCATATTTCGTTTCCGATTTCCATTTCTCCCGCTCTCGTCAGCTCTGAGCCTGTTTGCCACCGGGGTTGGTTACCCGTTCTTCCACAAGGTTGCTCAGGTTGCCAGAGTAGGAGAGGCTAAGCGACGCTCACGTGGTACAGCGTCGCCCCATTAACACCCTGAAGATCCAGCCTTCCAAATCTTCAGCCAGGTGCCCTTTGTTCCTAACAAGAGTCAAGAATGGATTTCCATTATCTCGTCATGCTTCTAAAGAAAGCAACATCAAATGGTTGGAGAAGATTTAGCTTAAGTTTGCTAGCCACCACCAATGTAGTGCAAGCTCTAGTTTTAATTTTAATTGCAAGACTCATCGCAAAGATTTTTCCATTTTTCTATGGTAATTGAACAAAATCTTTATTAATAACAACAGTATTGGCTGCTACCCTATCTAGTCATTCTAGAAGATTCCCCATTCAAAAATATTTGTGCCCAGGACTTTCCGCTCAACCAAAAAGTGTTACAGGAAAGTCTTAGATGGAAACAACAATCTAAGATACCATAACTTTTGCACCGATTTTAGGAAGCTTTAAACATTAATTATGAGAGAATTAGGAAGGAAATAGAAAGTGTTTTCGTTCGTGGAGGCTCAATCTAGTGTCTGGGCTTTGGATCATCTCTTTATTTAAATTACAATGTTTATAACATGCCTTCCTTCAAATCACCTCGATTTATGGCCCTGATGATTACTTTCAGCTTGAAAACATGCTTAGTGTTCTGTTATTTTTCAAAATTGACGAAATGGCAGGAATTTAGATTTAGATGTCTGTCGAACTAGTACCAGCTGTTCAGGGTGACAAAAGCCATCATAAACTTCTTGAAAGAGCAATAGGTGATGATTATGTCGGGTATCAACCCCAAACTAGTTACAGTCAATTCAAGTATGATATGCAAAATAGGAATTAGTAACAAATTAAGTGATTTGGAGAATGTGAATATATTTTAGAAAGCCATATCAACTTTATTAATTCGCCAATAATTAAGTGAAAGAGATCTCAATCATTGGAAGGACTTAATGTTTGCTTTTATGATTGGCATGAGATAAAAAGGGGATAATTTTTTAATAACTTTCTTAACGCAGCAATAGCACGTTATTAACAAGTAATCAATCTCTATTACAGCAAATAAAACGTTAATTGGCAGCATTAATCGTGATTAACTAAATAGTTTCCTAACACTTCATGTGATGTATAATTATTTCTAAGCGACATCATGCATAAAGATTTCGCTTAAAAAACTGAGATGTTTGATTAGAGGTAGAAAGAAATTTTGTTGACCATTAATCATTATGAGTTTATTAAACCGTATTAAAACGACATATTCAAATAAATCCAACTGAAAATTCTATAAAAGAGGGAAATGCATAATGAGAAAGTTTTTCTATAGCTGAGAGCTATATTTTCGTTTTGTCAATGGTATATATAGCTGTGTAGCCCATCCATGCTTGAGCGATGCAACTTCAGACATAAATAATGAAGGGTTCTCCGGTCTAAACTGTCTACTCTTTCTCGATTCGATAGATTAAACTAACAAGAATAACTTTTTAAAGTTAGTTGTTTTAAAAGTAGGTATGAGTCGCATCACTTTGTTGCGGGGAACTCTTGAATATTTCATTCGGTCTTTGATGGAATGTTTTCTTTATGTAGCATACCAAAACTTTCCGCGCAGAAAGCTCTCTAAATAATCCGGACTCGTTTCAATAACAAGTCCTTTTTGCTTTCATTCTTTTCTAAGGAAGATTTATTTCGAGAGAGCTTTCGATGTACCCCCTTCACTCTACGAAAATATGAATAAATGAAGGTGATAGTTTTCAAGTTTGTAATTTATTATTATAACTACATACAGTAAAATCCAACCTTTCTCCTCGTTTTACATATATGTACATAACCTATAAATTATTCAATAATCGAATTACAATGACTGCAACGACCCCTACATTAAAAACATCGCACCGTGCGATCCGGCCTATAAAACAACAGACGACGGTGAATCCCAGCGGCCGATACGATGCGATAGTAGCGCCACACGGGAACAATGTGGTGAGCTCTTGAATTATTCCGTTTGATTGTTGCTCCCTAGGTCCTGTTTCGTAGATCCCCCTTTTTACTACAACAAACACAATGGGATACGAGACCTGTAGTACATGCCGTTAGGGGCAAATCGTTCTCTCCCTCGCAATTGATCTTTTTATAGCGCTATGTTCCTTCCGTTTAAGATGATTGTTATCGACTCTCATGAATAAATTTCGACATAGTTGCTTTCTCTTTTTAATACTAGAATTACATTAATATTATTGCGAGTTGATTCGCACGCGTCATCTATAAAATAAAATCGTTTGAAACGTTAGCTTAGCCCATTTTAGTGAGGTATAAAACCGGCAGATCAGCTACCCATACAGAAATTGAAAAATAATTTATTTACGTTATCAGTGTAAGGTTCGGAATCAAGCATGCCACGCACGCAACGTACAGAAATAGCTTTTATATTTAAGGATAACCGAAGATAGCGGGAATCGGTGTATGGGGGTTGTGGTAGAGGTGAGGGTTAGACATAAATCATTTTGACAGACAGCCCTATCTGAAAACTGTCCCACTTTTCTCCTATCCATTCTACATCGTTCAGAACTTGCACTTTCTCTTCTTTCGGAAGAAGCACGTTTTTCAATATACTGCGTTCCCTAAACGTATCTGTAATGAAATTCTAGTATTTAATTAAGAGAGGGGTAAAGCAATTATTTTAGTCTAAAAATACATTAAAGAGGATTCAAGGTTGTGAAATAAAATACGAAATATTAAATTGCGCCAACATCTAGGAGGTTCCTGGAGTAAATATAATAAGTTTCGTACGAGTAAAGACTCGTCAGTGAACGGCAAATAAAATTGGAATAATAAAATTTTCTTTCTCATCTAGAGAGAAGCAGTTCTGGATTACAAAAGTCGAAAGATGCAATAAATGTTTCAAATTTGTTCGTCGTTGATGAACACGATGAGTGTTATTGAATAAATATTCAAAGCAAAACATATGGCCAAAACATGACTACCTGTTTAGTCCGTGTTGCTCAGTGTTCTTTCTATTTTTTGGAATTTTTTTTTTTACGATTTGTCCCAATATGTATTGAATTTTTATCTGTTTTATCCTATGTTTCTTTTATATTTTTCCCATTACTATGGTATTTTTTCAATTTCTTCAATTCAATTCATTTTGCATAATATTTTTCATTTTTTCCACTTTTTTGCCTGTTTTTTCATCTTATAGCAATTAATCTCCATTTTTTCCACACCTTTTTATTTTTTTCCAGTTGTTGTGTATTTCTCTCATTCCTTTTCCATTTTTTACTCGATTTTTTCAATTTTTTCAGATTTTCCTTTAGTTTTTTTCAATTTTTTTTCTAATTTTCTTTAATTTTTTTCAATTTTTTTCTAATCCAATTTTTTCCGGTTTTGTAATTTTTTTCAATCCAATCCGTTTTGCCTGGTTTTTCTTCTATTTTTCAGAGTTTTCTGGTTCTTCTATTTTTTCCGTTTTTATAATTTCCTCGTGAGCATTTTTGCCTATTTTATAATTTTTTCCTATTGGGGTCCATCTTTTTTCTAATCTTTTACGGTTTATCCTAATATTTGTCCGATTATTACCTGTTTTAACCCGTGTTTTTTTTCTATTTTTCTTGTTTTTCCAATTTTCTCCGATTTTTCCAATTTCTTCAATCAAATTCGTGTTGCTTAGTTATTTTCTATTTTTTTTCAGATTGTTCTGTTTTTGTTTCTTCTATTCTTGCTATTTTTATCATTTCTCCAACCGCTTTTTTGCCTATTTTATCGTTTTTTTTTCAATTAGGGTCAATTTTTTTTCTAAGCCCTGTTTTAGCCCGTGTATTTTCTTTTTTTCTTATTTTTCCAATTTTCTTCAGATTCAATTCGTTTTGCTTAGTTTTTCCATATTTTTTCAGATTTTTTCTTGTTTTTGTTACTTCTGCTTTTGGATCTTTTTTCTAATCCCTTACGATTTTCCCAATATTTGTCCGATATTTTCCTGTTTGAGCCCTTGGTTTTTTTTTATTTTTCCAATTTTCTCTGATTTTTTTTAACCCCTCTTAGATTAAATACGTTTTGCTTAGTTTTTCTATATTTTCCAGGACTTTTTTTTGTTTTTTTTACTTCTACTTTTGGACCTTTTTGGATCCAATCAGGATCCATCTCTTTTCCAATGCCTTACGATTTTCCCAATATTTGTCCAATTTTTTTCCTGTTATGGTCCGTCTTTTTTCTATTCTTTTTTCCAATTTTCTTTAAGTTTTTTTCAATTTCTTAGATTCAATTCGTTTTGCCTAGTTCTTCCATAGTTTTTTCAGTTTTTTTTTGTTTTTGTTATCTCTACTTTTGTCTTTTTTCTAATATGCGTAGCACTTTTCCATTTTATCCTTTCTCTTTTTTTCCAATTTTATCCCACCCACGTTTTTGCCTGATTTTTCCTATTTTCTCCAGTTTTTTTTCGAATTTTCTCCGGTTTTTCTAATTTCTTCAATCGAATTCGTGTTGCTCAGTTTTTTTCTATTTTTTTCAAAATTTTCTGTTTTTGTTTCTTCTATTTTTGCTATTTTTATCATTTCCTCGACCGCTTTTTTTCCCTGTTTTTTTTTCAATCTCTTATGGTTCTTTCCAATATTTGCTGACCTGTTTTCTCCTCCATTTTTTTCCTGTTCTTCCATTTTTTCCGATTTTTTCAATCTCATAAGTACAAGCGGTTTTACCTAGTTTTTCCCAGTTTTTTTCAAGTTTTTGGTTCTCTTTCGTTTATTGTTTCCATTTTTATCATTTCCCAACCCCCTCCTTTGCCTGGTTTTTTTTTTTTTTCAATTAATGTCCAAATTTTTCCAATCTCTTAGGGGTCTTCTCAATATTTGTCCAACTTTTATCTTTTTTGTCCTGTTTCTCCAATGTCTTTAATTCAATAGATGCTGCCTAGTTTTTTTTTCTATTGTTTCAGATTTTTCTGTTTTTGATTCTTCTATTTTTTTCATCATTTTTCCACACACTTTTTTGCTAATTTTTTCAATTAAATATCTAATTAGTGTCCATTCTTTTTCAGTTTCTCACGAGTTTTCCAATATTTATCCAGTTTTTATCTGTTTTGTCCTATTTTCATTTTTACCATTTGTCCAACCTTTTTTGCCTATTTTGTAAATTTTGTTATCAGTTAGTGTCCTGGTTGTTTCTGATTTTATTTCCGATATCTGCTTTTTTCCAATTGTTGACCAATTTTAAACCAGACAAGGTCGTCCTCTTGTCTGGTGGCTGGTCTGAGTCTAAATCGTTAAATGCCACAACAATAAGGTTCCTTGCAGAAGTGAAGGGTATTGTGATCAACTCGCCCAAAAAAAATTATCACAAACGCCAAAATAATAACGATGCGAACGTTTTTTAAATAAATTGGAGGACAAGATTTGGGGTGTTGGCTTCGGAATAACTTTGTTCCAGTTGAGAAAATTTGCTCCAATACAAATTCATGTTCTTATATATAAAAGTAATGGACCAATTCAGAAATTAGTCTTGAGGATCACTAAACATGGTCTGAAACTAGAATAAGATGTGACCAGCAATAAGGTTACAATATTATGATGAAATCCCAAAGGGGAATTGGGACAAGATACATAGATTTAGTTTTCCATCCGAATTTAGATTAGATTTTCCATTAAGACATAATAATATTCATTATGTTAGAGCTGTAGCGATAGCAATAACTCAGTACACGTTTACTTACCTCAATAGAGAGAACCGGTAAGACACGCTCGAACAAGCAACACATAACTCAACCGGCTTCGTATAATTTGTCCCTTATCTAGTAATTGTTTGAATAATTCATACTAATGCGATGGAATTTCAGATGTCCAAGTAAACCAACGCATTATGTAGGAAATGCACGACCAGAAAATAAACATACGCTCCGGCTTTGACATCATTATGGGAAGTCATATTTTCCGTATATTTATGACGCGAATTTACAAAGTTATTATTGTGAAATTATTATTATCCATTACTCGAGCTTGTATTATCGTGATCTCCGTTTGTTCGGCACTTAACTTTGTATGTACGGCAGGTATATTCTTCTATAGCTTAGAGACACCTTACCGTTTTTCATACCATCCATTTTCTAACACCTAAAACCTGCTATGTAACGAAGCGTTCGCTATTCTAACGGTAAAACTCCTCTCGATATCTTTTCTTGTTGTACGCCTCTCCGTGAATGAGAGAATTGGCAAGAAGTGATTGCGTGAATATCTGCGGTAAATTATTTAGCGAGATTAACGGGCGTATACATATTGTTTGTTGTTGTATCTCGTTTTTGCGTAACTGTTAGGTGATGTTTCGTTTATATGGAAATATCCATTAAGAGTTGGCATCCAGTCATTTTTCATATTACCATAAATAGATTTTCAGAAAACACTTGAGTTTATGGCGATAATACGCGATGATAAATTTATAGATAATATTAGTTCAACAGATGAATAAATTTATTTAATAGCTGTGTTTATAATCCGCAAAGAAATTATTATGTTAATGCTGTGTTTAAATTCACACAAACGCATAAGGTGAGAATTGAAATTACAGAAGATAAAGCCGCAGTAGATATAGAAATCAATTCCAAAAAGGATTGTAGAGGAACCTCTTCTTTTGGTTACCATTTTTTCCACCCTTTTTTGCCTATATTTTCAAGTCTTTAGTTCTCTCTCTTTCTTCTTTTGTTTCCATTTTTATCACTTCCCACCCCCTTTTTCTTTATTGTTTCTATTTTTATCACTTCCCAACCCCCTCCGTTGCCTGGCTTTTAATTTTTTTCAAATAATGTCCATGTTTTTCCAATTTCTTTCGAATTTTCTCAATGTTTGTCAATTTTTACCTGGTTTGTCCTGTTTCTCCAATGTTTTCAATTCAATACATGCTGTCTAATTTTTTTTCTATTGTTTCAGATTTTCCTGTTTCTAATTCTTCTAATTTTTCCATCATTTTTTCACACTGTTTTTTCCAATTTTTTCAAGTATTTCTAATTAGTGTCCATTCTTTTCCAGTCTCTCGTGAATTTTACTCTCTGTTTCTTCTATTGTTTCTATTTTTATCACTTTCCAACCCCCTCCGTTGCCTGGGTTTTAATGTTTTTTCAATTAATATCCGTGTTTTTCGAATTTCTTACGAGTTTTCTCAATGTTTGTCAATTTTTACCTGGTTTGTCCTGTTTCTCCAATGTTTTCAATTCAATACATGCGGTCTAATTTTTTTCTATTGTTTCAGATTTTCCTGTTTCTAGTTCTTCTAATTTTTCCAACATTTTTTCACACTGTTTTTTCCAATTTTTTCAAGTATTTCTAATTAGTGTCCATTCTTTTCCAGTCTCTCATGAATTTTACTCTCTCCTTCTTCTATTGTTTCTATTTTTATCACTTTCCAATCTCCTCCGTTGCCTGGTTTTTAATTTTTTTTCAATTAATGTCCATGTTTTTCCAATTCTTACGACTTTTCTCAATGTTTGTCAATTTTTACCTGGTTTGTCCTGTTTCTCCAATGTTTTCAATTCAATACATGCTGCCTAATTTTTTTCTATTGTTTCAGATTTTCCTGTTTCTAGTTCTTCTAATTTTTCCAACATTTTTTCACACTGTTTTTTCCAATTTTTTCAAGTATTTCTAATTAGTGTCCATTCTTTTCCAGTCTCTCATGAATTTTACTCTCTCCTTCTTTTATTGTTTCTATTTTTATCACTTTCCAATCTCCTCCGTTGCCTGGTTTTTAATTTTTTTTCAATTAATGTCCATGTTTTTCCAATTCTTACGACTTTTCTCAATGTTTGTCAATTTTTACCTGGTTTGTCCTGTTTCTCCAATGTTTTCAATTCAATACATGCTGCCTAATTTTTTTCTATTGTTTCAGATTTTTCTGTTTCTAATTCTTCTTATTTTTTCCATCATATTTTCACACTGTTTTATGCCAATTTTTTCAAGTATGTCTAATTAGTGTCCATTCTTTTCCAGTCTCTCACGAATTTTCCAATATTTATCCAGTTTTTATCTGTCTTGTCCTATTTTCATTTCTACCATTTTTCCACCCTTTTTTGCCTATATTTTTATTGTTTCCATTTTTATCACTTTGTACCCCCTTTTTTTCTTACGATTTGTCCCAATATTTATTGGATTTTTATCTGTTTTATCTCATGTTTCCGATTTTTCCAATTACTATTAATTGATTTCGCATATTTTTTGATTTTTCGATTTTTGTTCCTTCACTTTTTACCATTTTTATCATATTCCTACTCGTTTTCTTGCCTATTCTATAATATTTTTCATCTTATAGCTAATTAGCCCCTCTTTGTTTTCAGTTGTTGTGCATTTCTCTCATTCCTTTTTCCGATTTTTTGACGTAGACTATTTTTCCATTTTTCATTTTTTGCGCATTGTTGCAATTTTCTCTGCGATTTTTCTAATTTTGTTCAATTAAATCCGTTTTGCCTGGTTTTTTCTTCTATTTTTCAGCTCATTTTTGGCTCATTTTTTCCAATTAATATTAATTTTTTTCTAATCTTTTAAGATGTTTTTCAGTTTTTCTAATTTTCTCCGGTTTTTCAAATTTTTTCAATCCAATCCGTTTTGTCTGTTTTTTTTTCTATTTTTTTGCGGTTTTTATCATTTCTCGGTGAGCTTTTTTGCCTATTTTATCATTTTTTCCAATTAGGGTCCATCTTTTCTAATCCCTTTTTTCCAATATTTCTCCGATTTTTTTCTGTTTTAACTCTCTTTTTTCTTTATTTTTCTCGTTTATCCAATTTTTCCTGGCTTTCTCAATTCTTTACATTGTGTCAGTTTCTTCTTCATTTTTGCTATTTCTACTTTTTCTTTTTTCCAATTTACACAGTTTTGTTTTTATCCTTTAAATTTTTTTCAATTTTAACATTTTCCTACCCACTGCTTTAAATGTTTTGTCAAAATTTTTCGTATTTTACCCAATTTTCTTCGGTTTTTTCAATTTCTTCAATCGAATCCGTGTTGCTTAGTTTTCTGTTTTTTTTTTCAGATTGTTCTGTTTTTGTTTCTTCTATTTTTGCTATTTTTTTCATTTCCCCGGTCGTTATGTTGCCTATTTTATCACTTTTTTCCAATTAGGATCCATCTGTTTTCTAATCCCTTACGATTTCCCCAATATTTGATTTTTTTCCTGTTTTAGCCCGTGTTTTTTCTATTTTACTTATTTTTCCAATTTTCTCTGTTTTTTTTTTTAATTTCTTAGATTCAATACGTTTTGCTTAGTTTTTCCATATTTTTCAGAATTTTTTTTAGGTCACTTCTACTTTGGGACCTTTTTGGAGCCAATTAGGATCCATCTTTTTTCTAATCCCTTACGATTTTCCCAATATTTCTTCGATTTTTCCTGTTTTAGACCATGTTTTTTCTATTATTTTTGCAATTTTCTCTGGTTTTTTCAATTTTCTCTGGTTTTTCAATTTCTTACATTCAATTCGTTTTGCTTAGTTTTCCCATATTTTTCAGGTTTTTCTGTTTTTATCCCTTCTATTTTGTCCAGTTTTATCCCATCCAGGTTTTTGCCTATTTTGTCCTATTTTTCCTGTTTTTATTCCAATTTTCACCAGTTTTTCCAATTTCTTTCCACTCTTTTCTTTATTTTTAAATTTGTTTGCAGGCTCTTATGATTCCTTAATATTTATCTAATTTTGACCTGTTTTTTCCCATTTTTTTTTCCGGTTTTTCCATTTTTGCCAACTTTTCCAATCTCATAAGTACAAGCAGTTTTACTTAATTTTGTCCCAGTTTTTTTCCAAGTTTTTTGTTCTCTTTCTTCTATTGTTTCTATTTTTATCACTTCCCAACCCCCTCCGTTGCCTGGTTTTTAATTTTTTTTTTCAATTAATGTCGATGTTTTCCAATTTCTTACGAGTTTTCTCAATGTTTGTCAATTTTTACCTGGTTTGTCCAGTTTCTCCAATGTTTTCAATTCAATACATACTGTCTATTTTTTTATTGTTTCAGATTTTTTTGTTTCTAATTCTAATTTTGTACATTTTATTATCAGGTAATGTCCTGGTTCGTTCTGATTTTTTTCGGGTTACTTTGTTTTTCTAATTTTTGATCAATTTTAAACTGGAAAACTTCATCCTCTTGTGTGGTGGGTGGTCTGTGTCTAAATGGCACTTGACGCCACAACAATAAAGTTTGATGTTATAACTAATTATTCTCTACTCCAGTATAATTCTATTGTAATGCACGGGATAATCAAAACGAGCTTGAATTATTTCTGCAATAAGAGTAGTGAAAGCTTTTAAGGGCTCTATCAATCGTCGACAATGATATTTGTTGAAACAGCCATTTTTCTTTCAACTGACGCAGAGTAATGGAGCAGTTCTCATCAATCCAGTTGCAAATTTGTTGTTTCTGAGCTAAAGATAATTTTGGCTGTCAATGCCCAACACTTACCTTTGCAACATTATTGGTCCTCCTATAGGTTGCATACATTTTGCTAACGGTATCAGGGAAAACCAAAAATGGTTGTGCTACATTTTTCACCATGGAAGCACTATTCAAAAAATTAATGACTAAAGTACCTACGTATTTCATTGCTTATTTTGGCATTTCTTCTCCTGTAACCATTGTTATCCATAGCAATACACCAAATACGGAAACACATTTTACAAACAAGGAATTTCATTGACAAAGGAAGCCTGCAACAAGTACAGAATCATTGGTAAAGCATTAGACACATTTTGAAAAGAGAAAAGGCAAAGGAAAAAGTTCATACGTTTACATTATAGAGGGTGGGTTCGTCACTTTTTTCCAACAGTATATTACAAAAATGCAAAAACATTTTATTACCGCTTTTCTACTACATATGTTCAACACAAAATATCCTACAGCTTAGACTTCCAAAGACTTATCCACAACATTTCCAAATCACACGATATTTATTATTCTCCTCGCATAAATTTATTATAGGTCTCGCTCTAAAATTCCAGCATTCTGTAATAATTAAGGGGAAAAATACGATAACTCTTATTTAATTTTTCAGATCTATTTTTAAAGACGCATCTTTCTCGCGAATTTGTAAAGAGTAAGATATTCAAGATTAAATACTACAGCTGCATCGTCACAATCTACGGTCTCCCATACGATGCCTGAGTTAAGCCTTCGTATTTCGCCGACTGTAAACGCGTAAAAAGGATGTTTGGTCTCGTTGTGTGTTCCGTTATAAATAAGTTAACGTATCGCTACCCTACATCACCTATACATCGTTTCGTAAACACAATAAAACAGATGAATGAGGGCGTCCCTTCTACTTATGAGCAAGTGTATACGCCAGCAAGTTTATGGAATAGGTGACTCGCATTTTATTAGACCTGGCTACGTTGGTTATGTTATAATAGTGTGCCGCAAGGTCCCAAATTAGGACCACTACCATCTGTAGTTTGTTTCGACAACCAAACATCTCATCAATATTGCATACCTTTATAAATATTCTTCACTGAAACAACTTAACGGTGTCCCAACTCTAGTACTACTGTATTTGTTCTATAAATTAGCTGTATCTCGTGAAACACGCACAGAATGTGTTAAAACAAAACGTAAAGTTGACAATTTACAATTCAGCATTCGTATCTAGTAAATCTTAAAAATGGTTTCGCGGAATTAAAACGCTTTAGATATACAATCTTTGTTAAGAGTTTTCTCGAGCATAAATTTCCGATACACTTGTCTTTTTGGCAAATTGTCCCGATTTATTTACAGATTCGTTTGAATATGGGAGTTAATACTTGCGTCCGCGTGGATTTATAATGAAAAAGTGTCTGAAGCGTGTGAAGTGCCTATAAACGACTTCGGGATTGAATTATGTGTCACTAAACGCGATTGTTTTGAAAATATGCTTTTAACATGTTTTATTTGCAATAAAATTTCTTTATTTGCGCAAACAATTTAAGCCCAATCATCAAATATAAGCATATAGAGCAGGATCTGTAGACAGACTTATAAAGTTTCCGTCAAATGAATGGTCAGTAGACAAATTTTCAATTAAGGGTGTTTTAGAAGGAAGTCATGTGATTTATTTTTTGGAGAAATAATTCTCGATATGCTAAAATCAAAGCTATATTACTATAGACTGCAAAACCTGCAGATTCCAAAACCCACAACACTGGAAAATAACTGACTATAATGATGGTCTGTTAGATCAGCAGATGAATCATCAAGAATGCAAAAGGCATTCTTAGAAGAATCTTAATTGGTCTCAATTTTTGAAATCTGCTTAATCCCCAATATATAAACTGGGCCTTTATAAAAACTTGCCAAAGGACTTCGACTGCAAATCAGTGGAGTTCATCACCTCTACATCATATACCAATAAGGAATCTGCATCTGTTAAACATCGTTTTGCTAGCCAATCTCAAGGGGGAGATACAGTTAGATAATTTGCCTACCGATTAGCTAACAGGAACGTTGTCCAAACCACTGCAGTTTTTATTACAACATTTTCTGTTTGATACACAGCTTCTCTTGTAATTGTAAGAAATTAAGAAATCCACCACTATGAAGATAATGAAGACATATACAAAAGAACAATACAATCTCACTCTGCTTTATCAATTAACAATAAATGGCTTCTGCAAGAACAAATCCTAAAGCTTGTCCGGATCTTATCACCAATATACACCAAGAAATCAATAATAATCATGCCGAATTGATAACAATGACATCCACAACGACCAAAATATGTCTTCGGTTCAAGTTTAATCAAGAGGTTTGCAAATCAACACTGGAGCAAACTTTCTAATATTCTCCAGTGTTGCTGCACTATTTTCGAAGTAGCATAGTCAAGAGAATGAATCAGAAAACACCTTTAAAATTAACAATAAATATTCAACAAGATTGAGCTCTAACAACTACAGAAGTCAAGGTATAACCTTATACTTGGTAATGAGCTCGATTCTGTTAGAACAAGAGCTAATTGAGGCTCATCAAATTATTCACAGAGAGTGCGAGGTTAATAGTAAAGACCAGTCTGAGTCAACAACAATGAGCGCCTTATCAGAATTCAATAACCACCCCCACCCACCCCTCTCCCTCCTCCTCCCAGTTTTTGCTCTACCACTGATTCCACCAACGGCTCTTTTCGTATCCTTTTGGATTATAAAATCTGTTTTGTCATCGTTCTAGGTTGTCCACAACAAGATAGGATATGATAATTAACTTTGAATTTCTAATTCTGAACACTGTCACCAATAAGCACCAATAAGAGCACCTTTTCATAATTTTTCTGGTTGATATGCAGTTAAACCATTGCTGAGTCTTCACGAGGTCATGTAGTTTGATATCCCCACAGTCACTCCTGCATTAGATTCCAGAGAGCATTACAACATCATCACCAAAATGGATTAGGTTTCCTGAACAGAATCTGTAAGCTAGTTTGTTGATTGATATATAGGAGATAAAAGAGATCTAAGCACCGATCCTTGAGGAACACCACACTAGATGAGCGTGGCTTCTAAGTATTTGTACAGGTGTTGTTGAGTTGGTGTTTTGGTAGCCATGCTGTACTGGATGAAACATCATATAATGTCCATAGAAATTGAACAGCCTGGACTGGCACTACTTTCTGTATTTTTAATGCATTCGAAAATACTCAATTGAGTAGCCTACCTCGATCCAACAATTTCTTGAACCAACCAGCCATCTAAAAACTAAAACCAAACAAGTTTAAGAACTACTTGAATCGGAAGCAAAACGAAGACGAGAGGGACATATCAATAAATCCTATTAAAGTCAAGCACTTCAAGTTCTGTAAAAAGTCTAGCTAATCAAAATCCTGAAATCTTGAAAAGTGTTAAACCGACTCTCACCAAGTCCAACCAAAATTTTAGACATCTTTTTTTAAAAATCCCAAAAAAAATTTTGAGGAGACCATATCGAAAACACAATTTTGAATTAAACGTAATGAATTTGGTTCCACCCCCTCTCTCTCTTTCTCTCAATAGCGAATTCTACGCCTTTGACTCGCCTATTTAGCCCTAATTGAACCATAATCTCCAAAAAAATCAAATGAAAGCTTAAAATCTGATACCAAAGCATAATCTTTTGATCAATGGCAAACTTGTGCGATTTTAGAACACCTCTTACATCTTGGACACAAGTAAGAATATTCATCGGTGGATCTGCAACCCAACTTCAGAGAAAATCTGACTCATAAGACCTATCAACCCACTTTGGATTTGATCAAGCCCCATTAACTTAATATTAAATCAAATTAAGCATCATCCAGCTCGAAAATAAGATACTTTTTGACAAACATTGTGTGTATTACCTGTAATATAGGTACTATTACAAAATCTAATACGTAAGCATTTTGAATGATATCGAGGTAAATCCGCATATATCACTATAGAACCGCTACTGCAACTGCTACCGCTTGTATGCGTTTGTTCTTGCTTGGGTGCTGCTGCCAGTTGGCGTTTTCCACGCGGAGCACATAAATTGCACGACAGGTATTCGGATCTGGAATGGGCGCAAGCGAGAACCGAGAAAAAAACGTCTTGATTTATTGTTGATGTGTGCGAAATGTCCGATGATTGCGTCCACTTGCGCAACGACAACGGATAATTGAGGTATACTAGCCGCTTGGAAGTTTCTTAATTATGGATTCCAGTCGCGCATGTAGAACTTATTGAAAATTATTCGATTATTTAGGTCTCATAATAAATAAAAGATTTCTAGCTCATATAACACATGTTCAAGGAAAATTTTGTATTGTGAATCAAGTCCTCACCCACAATTCTCGTATAGGATTCTAAAACATGACCACGATCGTGAGACTTGACCGTCGTAAAAACGATTCGTCCTCATTTTCAGCCGTAAGTCTTCGCCTCCAAAGACAATTCCTATTACCGTATAGTAAGTACAACGTAGGCATCGTTTGAGAATATGTGGAGATACATACATCATTGTAATGGCACCGCATGTCACCAATACCGCTAGGTATATACTTTGCAAGTAAAGACATTTATCTGCTAGAGGTGGATAGAAAGGATTATAGATGAGATAGATGTCAATATCTTAGATGGAATCATTAGTTTCTAGAATGGTAAAATACTATAAAAAAATTATTGTATGTGTATACTAGACAATTAAATGTTATTGGTGAATGTTCTAGCACACTGTTGTGATAAAAAAGTTAATGTAATTAAATCGTGTAGTCTTGAATTGGCTGACGTATCATTTCTGGGATATTATTTCTTCGGGTTTTTTTTTTGAATAGTATCATCCTTAGGAAAAAATACTACGAAAATGTTGAAAAAATATGTATTTAAATGCACATCATACATACAATCGTAACAATTTGTAGCATCTAAAAAATATCACCTACCAAACCATCAACAATCGGAACAGTTCCAATAGAACGCATTTTTTTGGCATTCTACAGCCATTAATTGATCCAAACGAGATATAAATTAGATTGAGACTGACCTCTTGAGACTCTCATAGACGTCAACCTCTCTAATCGGTTGATAGACCCTCACGAGGGTATGTAGTGTCAGCGGAACTTTGCCATTAGAGCACCCACCCGGACAGAACCCGAGTGTCAACACAAAAAGAGATAATCTGACGAATACAAGAGCTGTAGAGGTACAACTCGCACTAAAGTATACCCCGTTGCATCGAAACAAAATTTGAGCTTGAACTAGCGTTCATATCAGGCAGATCCTATTGTTAAATTGGAAAAAAAATCTAGTAGAATCTATGGATTTGTCTGGAGAACTATGTTATTGAAAATGAAACTTAGCGTTAGCTAACTTTATTGCAATAAAATTAAAATCGATAGATTCTACTATTACATCTAAGAAAATAAATTAAAATTAAGATGCATTTTCGTATGATGCTGACAATTTGTCGCAAGCTTGAATCTTCTGTAGAGATCCATCTACCGAAGCATCAACAGCAAGAACGCAGACGAAACGAACGTAGCTGTCATCGCGGACAGATCACAGTATGCGACCAAAATTTCGGGTCGTTTGCAAGACGGGAGTAGATATACAAAAAATGATTCATATCAAAATAATCAAAACCACCTCTATGTAGAGCAAACATACCATTCCGACCAGTAGTCAACACGAAACGACTTACCAAACCATCAAAAATATGAACAGTTCTAATATGAACGCTTTTTTTGGCATTCTACAGACATTAATTGATACAAACGGGGTATAAATTAGATTGAGACTGTCCCTTTTGAGACTCCCACGGACGTCAAACCTCTCTAATCGATTGATAGACCCTCACGAGGGTATGTGGTGTCGGGGGAACTATGCCATTAGAGCACCCACCCGGACAGAATCCGAGTATCAAAACAAAGAGAGAGAATCTGACCAACGCAAGAGCTGTAGAGGGACAACTCGCACTAAAGTACATCTCGTTGCATCAAACAAAATTTGAGTTCGAACTAGCGATCATATTACGTAGTTCCGTTATTTAACGCAATAACCTAACCTTCTATAGGAACCGACCTACCAAACCATCAACAGTAAGACAGAGATTTCCTTAAGTAGCTTAACATTTATCTTAAGACGTGGACCAACATTCCACGCAGTACCAAAACCTTCGATATGAACCGACCTACTGAACCATCAACAATAAGAACAGTTCTAATATGAACGCTTTTTTTGGCATTCCAGGGCCATTAATTAGTCCAAACGGGATATAAATTAGATCGAGACTGTCCCTTTTGAGAGTCTCACGGACGTCCAACCTCTCTAATCGATTGATAGACCCTCACGAGGGTATGTGGCGTCAGCGGAACTATGCCATTAGAGCACCCACCCGGACATAATCCGAGTGTCAAAACAAAGAGAGCGCAAGAGCTGTAGAGGGACAACTCGCACTAACGTACACCTCGTTGCATCAAAGCAGAATTTGAATTCGAACTAGCGTTCATATTAGATAGTTCCTACTGTTACACATATCTTTCGATAACTTCCATTCGTAATTTCAAGAGAAACGATTCCCAAAATTTCAGTAAAACTACAAGAATTAAATTAGTCCGATGTAAAATAACACAACCGTCTCTATAGATGTTACCTCTACCGTTGTCGACGGTCAACTGAATTGAGTTTGTCGACCTTAGGTCGTTAAAATGTTATTATGACGTCAATGTGACGTCAACCGGAAGTTATAAAAATGTCATTAAGTCTGTATTGTTGTTATTTGTTATTATATCATTTTATAATGTATCGGGTAATTAAAAGTAAATAGAAAGAATAAATAATGTTCTATTCTAGAGAAAGGGAGTGATATACAGGGTGTTTCAATACTGCGGTGTCGGTCGGTATCCCGATACCTGTTGAGGATTAAAACAAACTTTTAAAATGAAAGTGCTTTCATTCTTAAAGGGGGCGATAGCTTAAAATTGCTCGGTTGGTTCGATGGTTCGTTAAAGTAATTGACATAACCACTGCTGCTCTTTGAAATAAAGTATTGATCGCAAGGTATTTCTCTATTTAGTCGTGTCCGGATATCTTTGAAGGTCACTGTACATACACTAACTCGTTGTATATAAGACATAGCTTTTTAAACAGACTATACCTTCAAATTAGAACCCGAACCTTTTTAAATTTCCTCAAAATATTCCACAGCACACATCATTAAACAACAATAATAAATTTTATTTACGTTTTACTATACATAAAACTTTTATTATACGAAGCAAGAATAACTTCTTTTTTCTGTCCTATTTATCGCGATAAGTAAGAAAATAATTTTCAGCACGAATTACTCCACAGTTGACATTCAAATTACTCTTATTACGTAACTTATACAAAATCTAAAACGTAAAATTCCAACTGACTAGAATCGAGAAAGGATTACCAAATAAACACATTATAATAGGTACCTTTTGTGCATTATTATCGAACGGTACAAATTCTAAATTCACGATCATTTACCATTGTAAAGAGGCTCTAGTAATAAGCTAACTTTAATATTACAATTCGAATCGGTAATTCGAATTAAATTCAAGTTATATTCCGTAATTGAAAATTGTCCGTTCTACAGATGACTAGAACCGTTCTGTACATATAGATATACAATTATTATTTAAAGATATTGTGTAATCTAACAATATCTAGGTCCCACAAATTCAGTTGCATTCAATGCTTAAGGCTGTTAGGTATATGATAACTTAAATGTTAAAAACTGGTCATTTTCTGTCAATTCCAGCGGGATAAGTAGTACTGAGAAAAAGTTGAAATTTAGAATATACGTAGACTTGTTGTATCTCTACGTCTTAACGTGGCGAAAAAGGTAATTTTGTAAACATTTGTCAATAAAATATTAAACAAAATTGATAGATTTTTATCTCATCATTTTATCGCCTTTGAATACTACTTTTAATTTGAAGGGCATGTAGAAACATGCGGAATGGTGTGTTAAATGCGTATGTAAATAAAAAAAATCATTATTTGTTGTTATTTTGTAGTTGTAATTGACAACAAATTAAACGACACGCCCCTCAGAGCGCCCAACCCCTTAAATGTAAATAACCAATAATAAGCAAGCGAGGTACAATGTACTTAAGTAACTTAAGAACATGAGAGGGGTATATTTCACTTACCCTGTACTGGATCTTCTTGAGTGTTACTCACAGTTAGTATTTCTTACATTGCGTAATAGGTATTTTAAAAACGACATTCGCGTAAAAATGAGTAAGTGTCGTGTACGTGCGTCTAAGGTACATAAAAGATCTGCTAGATCAAAGGTGATGAAGAATTTATTTCAAAATCGCAAGTAAGTACTGCCTTTCCATCTAATATAGTAAAAAATAAAAGCCAATAATTACATATTTGCTAATGGTATAATCGTGTGTTATAGAAAAAAAGAAGTTGGTATTGACGGTATAGCATCATCCTCCAAAGATACATCCGAGTAAGTAGCATGCATAACATTAATTATAAAACAATATTTCCAATATATTTTACTGAGTATCAAATGATCTAAAAAGTGCTATTTCTAGGTTGTGCTTCGCTAGTGATTTAGATCGTTTTTTAGATATCCTAGACAGATCTCCTCAAAAAAGGGGGTCTGTTTTGAAGTCAGTCAAACATGTACTTTCTGTTAAACTGCATATGAATTGCCAATTCAGTGGTCGACTACAGAAGTCTTACCATATTCATAATTACAACGTCATTCATAATAACACACTTTTATTTTTTCCAGTTATAAAAATTCACAAGAAAATATGCCCCCACTTGAAATTGAACCGCATCTATCATATAAAACAATGTCAGACGTTTCGCAAGGACGCCGAATTGTTAACTTAGCACATGTAGTAAAAGAGTATGAAAAGATTATTTTACATAGTACAAAGTGTAATATGGGTAGAATGGATATAGTAAAAGAAACAAGAAGAGGAATAATTTCACTTCTACATTTCCATTGCGAAAAGTCATATGTGATTTCTACTGATCCTTCATGGAAAGATAGTGACAGTTCCAATGCAAGTTCCATTGGAAGTTTATCCGTGGGATTAGGACGTTTGTCCTATGTTAATGTTGTCAATTTGCCTCTATAAAATTACTGCATGTGTTTATATAGGTTTGGGAAGATTATCTACTTAAAGACATGGAAAAAACGAGTAACGAAGAAAAAAGAATATTTAAAGACAGAGAACTGTGGCATGAACGAATGTTACCAAAGCTGCAATCTTTTTATAAACAGTGTATATTACCGGAAATAATAGATGGAAGGGTACCGAGAGGAATGAGAGATCCGAAAGACCCACATTGATTTAATTAAAGTTAGTTCCATATTGCTTCTATCTATCATCCCATATTATAATTCTATACAAACAATGCGCATTTATTGCTCTCGTGTAGAACCTTTTCTCTTCAATATTTAAAACTTTGCTTCGCTATTTAATGTAATTTTAATGTAATAATAATGTTTTGTCCTCGTATGCATTTACTTTTGACAATTTTTACTTAGGAATTATCGAATACCAATCGATTTTAAATATCATCAACAAATAATATGCCTTTCAAATTAAAGTAATCGCTAATTTATAAATTTTGAGCTTACGAATATTTATAATACAAAACAATAATTACCTATAACTAACTTCAAAACTAATGACAGAAAGTAGTTCATTTGAATTTATGACAATTTATCAGCATATTCTTAACATTGATTTCACTAACAAGTTTAATTGGTTTTGTAATAATCTTTAACTATATTACCAAAATTATACAAATACATTATATCTTTTGAGATTTTGTGTTTATTTACCTAAAATATATAAACAGATTCAAAGTACGTGATATCCACGGCATTCTACTTCCTATTTTCGCACGTTAACATTTAAAGAAAATAAAAAATAAGTCTAACAAGGAGAAGGTAGTCGGATTTTTGTAATTTTTGATATATATGCTACGTGTACTTTATACCTTGAATATTTCAATAGAAAATTTTTAATAGAACACTTTAAGAATATTCCTACATAGGTATCGTTATTATATTTCCTTAGTTCATGATTTTTGAGATAAAAAAGAATAAAAAACAAATAGTGCGTTTTGAGGAGAAACAAAAAATGTCGCACGACGAGACGTACTACGTTAGAATTAGGTAAGAACGCTATCAACTAGGCTACACGGTCAGCTAAAAATGCGTCATATCTAGTGAATTTAGCCGGTAGGTAAAACTTCAATATCGATTATCTCGGTAATTTCTGAATATTGCGTCGAACTACTTCGACATATTCTTATCTGAGGTACAAACTACACGTACCATAAATATTAAAAATTACAAAAATCCGACTACCTCACATTCTCCTTGTAAGGACAAATTACGCAAAGTATACAAATATAACATCACAAATTGTGCATGTTTCGAGTTGTATTTCTACCTATCTATTAGTAATCTATTTATATTATATTTGTCAATTCACCTCGTTCGGGCGATCAGGTACCTAAGATTATTCCGTTGACTGAGAGAGACAGTTCCATCTCTATCAGGTGCATGAACGATACATTAAAATTTTATATATTCAATATTTTCGTATTTCACCAATTACACTTGCGAAGGCGTGTCTATTTTAAATAAATCCGGAATACTGATAGTACAGACATCTATCGGATTTCATTTGTCTCCAATATATACCTTATGGCCTTAATATATATGTATACGAACGTAATTCTTTCTCTACATCAATCAGTAGTATTGTCGGACAAGATCATATTAGTGGTATTAAGCGATTAAAATAACGTCGAGCAACATTCACCTGCTCCATATTGCCAGGCCGTGTAATCTTACGAGCTTAGCTTGTTCATGTGTGCGTAACTATAATCGCAATAATTACACCAATTAATTAGAAATTTGATGGTGTAGCTGCTTAATATTATATAACAACATATATGTATGTATTGATTGGAACGCCATACAGGTACAATACAAAAAAAAAAAGACGTAAGTGTATACGTAATACTTTTAATAGATAGAATATAATCAATACGTGTGACTATGTGTTGTATTGTCCTTATTTATAAATTCGATAACAAGTTTCACCTTTAAAATAGAATCATTCTTGGAAATGTTGCAGTTTAAATTTCTAAATGTCAAAACTCGGGTTTAATTTAGGTGTCCTCATCAAGACAATAAAAGATGTTTCACAGTGCGCTGGTCCACCAGATAATACCTTAAATTGAATGAAACGAAATGTCAGATGTCAGTGCCAGATCGATCGTCTCTCAGCTGACGCCCAAGATCCTGAAGAGGGTAGAACAATCGTCCAACCAGTTGATGGGGGCTTTGTTGAATTTTAGTGTTTTATATTTATTTTTAACAGAACAGTTTATTTTTTAATGAACACAATTACATGTGTCAGTATACAACTTGTCAACTTCAGAGTGGTTGATTTTTCATTGTGCACTCATTATTCCCGTTAGGGACAAAATATTTAAAAAAGTGAAAAATTAATAATAATAATAATAATAGTGTTTTATTAGCCCAACAAAAAAAAATACAAATAAGTATGTATATAAATATAAAGGTACAAAAATATATAGACATCAAAACTGAAGAAATACATGTAGGTACAGATTTGAGCTAACAGGCTCAAGATCAGCCGAGTGAGTGATCACACGACTGCTCCACCTCTTGAGCCACACATGCAACATGGAAATAATACAATAAAATTACACAAAAAGAACATGAAATAATGAAAATAAAATATCAGAGAACTAGTATGAAGTAGTTGACAATTTTCGACAAGGCATTCATCCACGACCTAAGGACAGAAAGTGCGGCCTTTAACCCACGGCAGAATGACGGAATAGATAAACGTTTAAGAAATGTAGGAATAGAGTTATATAATTTTACAATGTTGTTTCGTAGGGATCTTTTGAAACATTCTAGTTGATGTTGTGGAGGTGTCAACAGGCCCCTACTCATAACATTAACGTTATGAACATCTGTTCGAAAAACAATCTTGCGGTATAAATAACTAGGTTTTTTAAAGTAAATAATTTTATGGAAAAATATAATAGAATGAAAAGAAATTCTATCACGGATATTAAGCCAATGAGCCCATTTTAGTGCATGGGAAACGCGATCATACCGACGTATACCATAAATAAACCTTTAACAAGCATTCTGTACTCGTTGTATCCGAAGTTTATCAACGCTGTCAAGACAACGGAAGTATACATGGTCACAAAAATTAAATTGGGAAAGCACTAGAGACTCGCATAACATTTTACGTAAATTAGTATCTAAGCAATCTTTATTTCCGTATAGTATCTTAAGATTATAAAAAGCTCTTTGAATAAGTTTGGAGACGTGCTCCCTGAATCGAATTTTAGTATCAAAAGTCCAAGATTTCTAGAGCAATTTGAGTGAGGAAGAACTACGTTGTTAATGAATACCTTAACCCGAGGCAAGACCAAATCTCTTTGTTTGGTACGCCCAAAGACCAACACCGCAGATTTTTTAGGATTGATGAAGAGAGAATGACGTTCAGATTCAGTAACAAGTGATTGAAGATCACAGTTAATATTGGCAATAGCGGCGACAACATCTGAAGGATGGAATGAGTAAAAGAGTTGAGTGTCGTCAGCATAGAGTTGAAATTGACAATATTTTAGACATTTAGTTATATTAGAGCTATAAATGGCAAATAATAGAGGACCCAAAATACTCTCTGAGGAACACCAGATATAACGGGTAGCTGATTTGACACATTATCATTAACACGGACCTGTTGTACACGATTCTCCAAATAGGAATGAAAGAAATTTAAAGAGTTTTGATCGAAACCAACAAAACGCAAAATAGCTAGTAGGAGGGAGTGATTGATAGTATCAAACGCCTTTGAATAATCAAGAAGAACTAATACCATTACCAAACTTTCATCCATAGCTTTAAAGATTTCGTCTGTAATATGTGACAAAACTGTGGCACAACTATATCCAGGGCGGAACCCTGATTGTTGACTTGGAAGGATGGAATTAGCATCAAGATAATTACGAATTTGCTTATCAGCTACCTTCTCCAATATTTTTGAAAGCAAGGGTAGAATGGATATTGGTCTAACATCACTCAAAGTATTAGGATTAGATGTTTTAGGAAGGGGAGTAATCAAAGCGCTCTTCCAGCAAGAAGGAAATATACCATCAATTAAACAACGTTTCAACAATCTTTTACAATTTTGTGTGCTCTCTCTAATTGCGTAAAATCCAATACCATACTTTAAAAAACAAAAGAGGAGCGAATGACAGTTCGGTTTTTTTTTTTTTAATTTTGAATACGACCTAATTTTTATTGTACCTCCTTAGGTAATAAATGGCCTCATTATGACGAAAACGCAAATTACTCAAGTAGGCTTTGGAAATGGGATTGATGTATAAAATACGCCATAATAACAAAAATACATATTACATAATCAGGTTATAAATTTGTTGCACAAAAGAACAAAAAATACTACTTCACAAATTGTTCAAAATGTCCACCATTTTTGTTTATACACAATAAATTTTGTCGACCTTACGTAGCATTTCAGGTATAATTTCCTGTTGAATTTTGTTCTTCAGTTCATCTAGCGTATCTGACGCACTACTATAAACACTGTCTTTGATAAAGCCCCACACAAAGAAATCCAACATCGAGAGATGAGGGTGATCTTGGAGGCCACAAATGTGGGCCCTTATTTCCAATTAACCTATTTCCAAATTCTAAATTTAAAGCGTCTGATACATGTTGTGCGTTATGTGGTGGTGCACCGTCATGCTGAAACTACATTTGTCTTCGGAGGGCCAAAGGTAGGGAATCTGAATATTCCTGAAATTCTCTCTGAAGGAAGTTCAAGTACCTCTCTTGAGTAAGTGTACCCTTATAAAAGTAATGTCCGAACAACAGGAAAATTTGATTCAAATATTGTCTACCAGCATTCAATAGCCAATCACAGAAATTTATACGTTTTTGAAGATCCAATCGTTGCAAATTTTGTACTAAGTGTATTTTAAAATTTAAAAATTAATATGTCAAGTGGCGTACAAACTGACATTTACCCATCAATCTGATTTCCAAACCCTACTTGAATAATTGCGTTTTCGTCATAATGAGGCTATTTATTGCCTAAAGAGGTAAAATAAAAATGAAGTCGTATTCAAAATTTAATACACTATCTGAATAACCAAAAAAAATACAGGGTGTTCAATTTAAAAAACCGAACTGTCATTCGCTCCTCTTTTGTTTTTTACGTAATTAGAGAGAGCATACAAAATTGTAAAAGAATAGTTTTTCAATTTTTTTAATATTTTGTCCATAACGGAAATAATGAGTGCACAATGTAAAATCAATCACTCTGTATAATCCATTTTGATCTTTCTTCCCTTCCATGGTTTTATTTTTATCTTTAAACACCTCCATCTTTTCTCCTTCAAATATTACTTTACCCTCATTTTCTGTTATTTTAGTCACAGGCAGCAAATTTTTACTCAAGTCTGGTACAAAGATAACTTCTTTAAGTGTACAATTTTCAGTTTCTGACCCTTTTTTGCTGTTCCTATCTCTGACACATTTATTCGCAAATCTTTTATTAGTTTTTTAGAACTCACCATGTGCGTAGAAGCACCTGAATCCAATACCCATTCACTCGTTTTACTATTTTCATTTTTAATTCGTTCTGTTAAAAAAGTTACCTTTCCTTTTTCGTTTTTATTTCTATCTTTGTTTCTAAAATAGCAATCTTTTGTTTGATGGTTACTTTTTTTACATATAATGTATTCATTATTTTTACATTATCGAGCAAAATCTTGTAGTCGTAGCTGTTTTAAATGCTACTTGCCCTCCATCATTTTGTATATTATTAATCCTGTTTTCCTCTGCAATCATGTGAGCTGTCAAATTTGTTAAATTTCTTTCATCTTTTGATGTTGATTCCCTAAGCCTAAAGTTCAACAACTATTACTTGGTGTCGAATAACTATAATCGTCTTATTTTTTAATTTAAGATGCCTAAAAAAAGAACCTAACAAAGCTGTACAAGAAATTAAATCTGGACAGGGGTTTTAAAGAACGGTTTCTCAGAAATATGGGATACCCAGATCAACTATTGAATTTAAGTTAAAACATCCGAGTTATCGAGATTCATTTGGACCTCCAACTGTTTTGTCAGAACAAGAGGAAAATTCTCTAACTAAATGGATACTAGATTTGGCTCAAAAAGGTTTTCCTCGGAAAAGGGAATATACTTTATCTAGCGCTCAAATTTTTTTGCAAAACAACCCTCGCAAGAACCCCTTCAAGGAAAATAGACCTAGAGATGGTTGGCTAAGAGCGTTCTTGAGAAAATTTGTGAGATGGCTGAAGCAACTAATGATGTTTGGGATCTTTATCTTAACTGTCAAAATAGTGTCCGATAACTGTCAAAATTGCCCAATAACTGTCAATTTTGCAACTCACTCATAAATATTTTTCTTAAATAAAACCATACTGCATAATTTAATTTTGCAGATACCTACTACTAAAATCTAGATATTTAGGGCTTTCAGAAGGACTATTTTTTAATGTGCATTTATTAATTTTTATCGACCTGTACCTGTACTTTTTTAATACACTGTTTTTACTTTATCTACCTGGGCCCATAACCTGTTGAATTTTTCTTTGTCTCCTTTTTTCATTATTTCTTCATATGTCAAATAAACATAATAGTCTTCCAGTGTGGTGGGTATTCTTGTTGTTCTTTTTCAAAATATACAGCTAAAATCAGAACAGAATAACATAAATGAAGAGAAAGTAAATATTGAACTGAATGAAGTATATAGAAATATACCTACCTATAATGAGGTAGAAAATAATACTGAAGAACAAATTCAGGACGGTGACGACGCAAGCAAGGATGTTGAGGAAAATGAAGTAGAAAACGGAAAGAGAACTAGGAGAATACCCACCAAACTGGAAGACTATTATGTTTATTTAACATATGAAGAAGTAATGAAAAAAGAAGAGAAAGAAAAAGTCAACAGGCTTGGACCACAATAGACACAAAATGCAGAAGAAAGAGCTCAGGAGCTTAGCTCAGCTATAGAAAGAGCAAGCAGGACCTTCGAGGTTTCACAGTTTTCTCTCTAGAAGTAAAAGCTTCATTAGCCAACGTAATTAGATGAGCGTGTCTCCAGAATAGGCAATCCTCCATCTGGAAACATCATCATGGACGGTCAAAGATTGCCGTCATAAACTCATACGGCATCACTTTGGATATGAGATTGACAATTAGGCATCACTTTCCCGTCATCGCTACTCGTGAGGATGTGGCTCCTCTCTTATGCTGTAAAGCTTCCAGATCTTGAACATCAAGCTACGACCTATTGTAACATATTATAACATCCTGACCTGGTTCAGTGTTAGCAAGTCATAGGTCAAAAGACTTATTATCCTTCAATCGTTCCATGGTTCGTGACGAATGGGCAAATCTACCGTGATTTAGCAATACGTAGTAGTTAGTATGCTTTAGTGCTGGTGAGGGAAGCCCTTCAAAAGGCCTCGAGGTTTGAGAATCTGCTGATCGAGCATTTGGGAGAACTGGAATTGGCAATTGGCCGCCCATTCCCAATGTCCCATTAAAAATAAATTATAAAAACTGGAAACGCTATGGAAAACTGCTTTCATAAGGCTACAAAAAGGTAGTTGATCCAGAAAAAATCAGAGATAATAATTGATGAAATCATACCAAAATTGAACAAAGCATAGGTGTTGGATAAGTGTTCTACAAACTCTACCACCACCTCCCAGCCTTGCATTTACCACACCTTACCTTAAAGGAAATAATATTTTAAACTATGTTCCATAATTTTGACCATAACTGTATATAATAAGATACTATTCAATCTCACTCGAAGGAGAAGAAGACTTGAATAATGATTTATACGAATTTATACGCACAAAATTATACTACAGCTTAACTTTCCAGTAATCCACACGAAAATCAATCCAGTTCCGAAAATAACTCATAAACAAGTATTTTAATCCCTAATTCCAAATCACATCATTACATACGCGATCAAAATAGACACGTATTAAGGAGTAACGAAACAGCATTACATCTCCAAACGCATTTAGATTACTAATACACAATTCTCGTTGAAAATTAACCCAGAAAATATTGAGCAACATCCGCTCATTTTTGTTTTTTTTTTTATTATTTCGTTTCTGTGTAGATAATCAAAACAACTACATAGAGCGTAAAATGCAGCAAACAACCGGATAAAATAGAAATCTCTCGTCCTAATTCATATTAGGGAATCACTGGATTAATATTAATGAACGCGTAATTGTCAAATTGAATACGTTCTTCAGCATGATTAGTCCCTCTAATGACACCTAACGGTATAAGGGATTATAATAACTCGCCCAACATATTTTCGTAAGTAATCCATTCTTTTTTTGTCGTCATTTTAAAAGATCAATGTCAGGATAATTTCGGATGCTTTAATTAAAAAAAAATCTGATGCTATTCATTGTACGAAGAAGAAGAAAAAAAATGGACAGATTAAGCAAATTCTTGAGTGAATATATTACATAATAATGAAACGTTTAATGGTAATAAAAGTTGGAAATATAATTTATAGGATAAAGTTACTTCGGAATGACAGTTCCCTTAGTTGTCGTCGTGTTAGTGGCATAGGTGTATCTATTTTTGATTTCTCTAATTTGCATTGGCATTACATACGTGTTGTATGCGAATAAACTTGTTAATTATTTAATAGCTTATCTAAATTGTTGTATTAAAGAACCGGTATAGCATTAGGTTTAGAGTTTTCAACGCTATGTATCGCATAAGCGTATAAATTAGATAAAATGAACCATGGTATTCGTGGTATGTTTACGAATATAATTTATTATTTGGCATCTGAGTTAATTAGTTGTTTACTTAGTTTAATATTAATGGGCTTGTTTAAACATGGTTCTTAAAGTTTTGATTGCCGTCCCGTGAAATTAAAAATGAAGAATGGATTTCTTCACTATAATAATTGGTTGATTTTGGGGGGAAAAACCTGAAACGAAACCTAATTTAGGTTGAGATTAAGTTGGAAATATTTTGCCTTTACATCAATTATGTTTTAACTCGAGCCATAGTTGCTGTAGTTTTATTCTTAGCTGCCAGACGTTTAAAATGTCCAATTTAGTCGAGTTTGACATCTTTGATATGAAGCGTGACCGAAGTGGACGTTCAGAACGTCACAATGACCGAGCGTGATACCTAAATCTCAAATACAACCAAACTAGATGATCAGGACGTCCAATACAACCGCCTATAATTTTCACATGTCAAATGTCATCAACTTAGATATTTAAAACGTCCATCATAGTCGAATTTGACACGTAACTGTCAAATATGCCTGAACATTTATTACAAAAAATTTGGCCGACTTTGACATCCAAAACGTCAATACGACTGATTTTGACATTTAAACGTTCAATCCATTCGAGGTAGACATTCAAAACCGCCGATTTTGACATTTTAATACGGAATGTGGACAAGATTGACATTTGAAACTTCTAACTTGTCAGATTTTGACACTCAAATGCACTCAAGTTAAACGTTAAAGCTTCCAATATGGACGAGCTTGACATTTATACGTCAAATATGACAAAGCTGGACGTTCTAAGTGTCCAATACGGCTGAGTGTGACATTTAAACCGCAAATGTCATCAAGCTAAGCTATTTATATAACAAATACATCTAAGTTAGACGTTTAATATAGATATGGGCCAGTTTAACATTTAAACGTCAAATTTATCCTGACTAAACAATCGAACAACACGTTCGAAATGTCTAATGCAGCCGAATTTGACATTTCTCGAATATATCTGAGCCAAATGATCAAAGCCTCCAATGTTGCCAAGATTGATGTTTATACATCAAGTGTGGCCCAGTTAGACATTCAAAACGTCTAATTCGAGCAAATTAGATGTTTAGACGGCTGAATGCAGCCGATTTTGGAATTGAAATGTCAAATGTACGTTTCATGCGGCTGAACTTGCCATTTAGGCGTCAAAAGTAGCCGAATTAAATGTTCAAAGCCTCCAACATGGCCGAAAAAGACATTCAAAACGTCAAATGTGGACAAATATGATATGTGACTGTCAAATGCAAAATTAATGTGTTAAATATGACGAATATGAGCACGTGAAACGTCTAATGCCATTAAATTTCTGTCAAATATGATTGTAAACGTTCAAAACAGAGTTTGACATTTAGAATTTTTCCGATCTAAACGTTCAAAATATCCAGCGGGGTGGAGGTTGACGTATAACTGTCAAATATTACGAAGCTGCGCGTTCAAGCAATCATTACAAGCAGGTTTGCTAATCTGAACGTCAAATACAACAGAGCTAAACATCAAAAATGACTAATACACTCGAGTTTGACACTTCGATGTTAAACATGGCCGAACATATCCAAATTAGATGTTCTAAATATCCAATGCGACCAAGTTGGACATTCAGCTGTCAAATCTAGCCGAGTTAAGACATGACACCGTCTGACATGATTGTGTTACGTTTAAATGTCAAAGGTATCCGAATTATGATTTTTAAAATGTTTATTGCGTCCGAATTTGGCATTTGAATGTCAAAATTGACGGAATTAGATGTTAAAACCGTACATTATGAGTTTGATATTTAAAACTCGAACTTGGCCGCGTTAAATATTAAGAACCTGCAATTAATGTCAAAAATATCTGAACTAAATAGTCTAGATATTCAATGCGGTCAAGATTTATGATTCAACTGAGCAATACGTTTAAAACTCTTAGTACGATCGAATTTGATATTCAACTGTCAAATATGATCCAGCTATGACATTCAAAACGTTCCAGAAAGCACGTCATATGTCAAATGTATCCCAGTGACTTTCAGAATATGCAATGCCTCCGACTTTGGCATTTAAATGTCAAATATGGTCGTGTTGATCTAGAAGACAGTCGAATTTGACATTTAAATGTAACAAATGGCCGATCTAGATGTTCAAAATGTTTAATGCGTCCAAGTTAGACTGTCAAAACTTTCAACAAGACCGGAATCTGAAATTTGGGATAGTTAGATGTGCACAACATGCAGTATGACCGGGTTTGACATTTAAACACGACAGGTGACTGAGGTAGACGTTCTAAACGTTTAATGCGGTCGATGTAGACAGTTAAAATGTCCAACGAAGCTGGATTTGCCAATTAAATGCTAAAAATGATCAAAATAGACGTTCAAAACGTCTAACACGTCTGATTTTGACATTTAAATGGCCGATGTAGATGTTCAAAATACGGGCCGTATTGGCCTAGAAGACGGTCGAAAAATTGCCAATTAAATGCTAAAAATGATCAAAATAGTTCGAGCTAGATAGTCAAAACTTTCAACAAGATGGGAATCTGAAATTTAGGAAAGTTAGAGGTTAAAAACACACAATATAACCGAGTTTGACGTTTAAACGTGAAAGATGATTGGCGGAGGCGTTCTAAATGTTTAAGGCGGTGGATGTAGATAGTCAAAACGTCCAATAAAGCTAGATTTAACAATTAAATGCTAAAAATTGCCAAAATAGACGTTCAAAACGTCTAACAGGTCCGATTTTGATACTTAAATCTGAAACTTGCCCGAGTTAGATAATCAAAGCCCAGTTAGATGATCGCTACGTGCAATACCACCGAATTTTTCATTGAAGTGTCAAAAATTCCCGAGATGAAGGTTGAATCCGGCCAAGAGAGATGGTTAAAACGTCCACCACAGCCAAATTTGACATTTAAATGACGTAGATAGACGTTTGAAACGTCCAATATACGTTATTTATGACATACTATGTGAAGATAAACCACAAAAGGTATTGATCCAACTTGGCTCATTAAATGTTGACCAACCTCCACTATCTTAAACCTCTTAAAATTCCATAATACATCCTTAATTACGCATACACCGCCAGAATAATGACCGGAACAATAATATGAGCAAGAATAGCTTCGCCCTGCGCTAGCTAACTTGATTTTAATTAATTGAAGAACTTGAAAAACCCACAACCACGCTCATCTCCAAAGTAAATAATAGCGCAAGCAACGTTCCCCTACTGCACAACATTCGACCAAACCAACACCCGGTATTGTATTCGACTGATTAGGAAGATACTTGACTCCCTGAAGGCGGCCATTATTACAACTGAAGAGGCCAGGCCGGCTTTCCGTTTTCGAGGGGCCACTTCTACACTGGCCCGGTTTGCAGCTCTCTCACCGGCTGGATACGAGCTATTTCGCAGCGTTGAACGTATGTATACAAAATAATAATGCCCCGGGTATTGTCAACCGGAAGCCGGTGTAAGCGCCAATGGGATCAAGAAGACGGAAACACAATTACGGGCGCCTACAACCGGCGTCAAAACCATCGTGTATTACTGCGTTAATTAAGGAGTAAAGTGGTTCCAGTACTCATTATGGTCAATTAATTACAGGTTGAGACTGACACAACGTTTATATGAAATTGATTGATTTGCATGTATTATTATCGTTTCCGTTTTAAAGAGAGAAAATGATAACGCTGATGCTAAATAAATATATTTTAAGTTAGGAGTTAATCTAGAATTATTACTAAACATCTGGTTTAACTAATTTATTTACGAATTCCAACGACATAGCGTGTGATAAATCGCGGGGACAATTCGTTGTGCCACCGAATTTAAAAATATACACACCCGTTCCGAAGAAGAGAGTTCATTGTTCCAAGAGATGGAACGATTTAATATATCTACTTTTCGTATACACGACAAACTTCCCGAGCAGCCGATAAATTTTCATTTGTTTACGCATTGATGAGAGTTTCTTTGTTAAAAAATAATGTTAAGCCGTGTGTGTATGTAGAGTTTGCTCTCTCTTAAAATAAAGTGTATCAAAAACATATCCACGCTTTTACGAGCTCGCATTCTTTTCGATTCCTTCGGGCAACGCGCGAAGTTAGTAATTTTCTTTCTTCTTTTGTGGTTTCGTCGTTTTGTTTTTTTTTCTACTCTTTTCCGTGTATAAAGACGGAGACCGGCATTCAGGTTCGTTCGAAAAACTAGGTCAAAATTAGACAGGAATATAATGGGTTCGAAAATAGCGGCTGTTCATTCTAACGGGTTTGCAATATTTCTGTATTTCATTCATTTTTCTATTTCTAAATTTTCTGAATAAATCTTTCAAGGAGGTAAACGTTTACTGAATGTGGAAGCGATGAATTGTATGTTTAATAATATTAGACGTCTTTTTTGTTCCTTTTTTTGGTGAAAATTACTTTGTTATTAATACCATAATTTCTTATTGTTTCAGGTATGTATTCAACATCTTCTGATCTAAATTAAACAACCAGAAACCAGGTAATAACAATAATAATGGTAAATAATTCCTCAGCTTCTACTAGATCAAAATAACTAAACTATTGAGTAATAGATCTGTTTGAATAGAAAAATAACATCTCGGTCTTGGATATCCTGCTTGAATAAACTACATATTTGTTTTATTCTACCTCAAAAGTTAAAATCCATCATCGTTAGATCATCTAGTTCTCTCGAATTAGACGTTTTGATGGTCTAACTGGGCCACACTTGATGTATAAACATCAATATTGGCTTTGATCATTTGGCTCAGATATATTCGAAACTTAAACGTCAAATTCGGCTGCATTAGACATTTTGAACGTCTTGTTCGATCATCTAGCCAGGATAAATTTGACGTTTAAATGTTAAACTGACCCTTGTCTATGTTGGCCACTTTAACATAACGTAGTTTTGTTTAATAGTGTAAATGTGACTTTATTTGACAAGGACAAATGTTTGAAAATGTCAGTGCAAATAGCTTAGTTAGATCATATTTGCGGTTTAAACGTCACACTCAGCTGTACATTTGGAACATCCAGCTTTGTCAAATTTGACGTTTAAATGTCAAACTCTGCCGTATTGGAAGATTTAACGTTTAGCTCTGGTGCATGTGACAGTTAAGTGTCAAAATCTGACAAGTTAGGCGTTTCAAATGTCAATCTTCTCTTTGCTGAGATATATTTTTCAAAATTTTGTATCTCGTCAAACTCTTGTATAAACTCGCTCCCACTAGACGTTTATAGCGCTCCTATCCGTCATATTTAACGCATACCTTTGACAGATATCACACCTGTCCATATTTAATGTTTTGAATATCACTAATTCTGCTATCTTTGACGTGGGAATGGCAAGTTCAGCCATATTTGACGTTCTAACCGTATGGCATGGATACATTTGACATTTCAGTGCCAAAATCTATCGCATTAGGGGTCATATTTATAGTGCGTGCTTGAGGTTGTGTCGATGCTTGAGCACGCGATTTTGACAGATTTGTAATGATATTTATGTCAAAATCGCGTGCTCAAGCATCGACACAACCTCAAGCACGGACTATAAATATGACCCTTAGTGTTTTAAACATCAAGTTAGCTCGAAGGAGTGGTTTTGAACGTTTAACTGAGCCACACTTGATGTACAGACATCAAGCTTGGCAACATTGGAGACTTTGATCATTTGACGTTTAAATGTTAAACTGAGCCGTGTCAACGTTGGCCACTTTAAGGGCCAAATTTATTGTACGTACTTGGGGTTGTGTCGATAAATATCATTACAAATCTGTCAAAATCGCATGCTCAAGCATTGGCACAATCTCAAGCACGAACTATAAATATACTTTGTCAGATTTGACGTATTAAATGAAAATGTCAAACTTGAGCATTTACCTCGAATATTTTGACATTTAAATGGACGTTTTGGACGTCTAAATCGGCTAAGTTTTATATCTAAGTGTCAGATTAGGCCGCATTACAGGTTTTTAGCATTTATTTCGGCCATAGTCGACAGTTAAGTGTCAAACACGGATATAAGTGATGTTTTGAACATCTATCATGATCAGGGCAGCTGTAGTGGACGTCCTAAATATCTAACTCGGTTACATTTGACGCTTAAGGTTACATTTGTAGTTCGTGCTTAAGGTTGTTCCGATGCTTGAGCACGCGAGTTTGACACATTTGGAATGACACTTACGTCAAAATCGCGTGGTCAAGCATAGGCAAAACCTCAAGCACTAACAATAAACATGACCTTAAGTGTAAAACTCAGCCATATTGGAAGATTCAACGTTTCACTCGGGTATATTTGACAGTTAAGTATCAAATTCTGGCATGTTAGACGTTTCAAATGTCAATCTTAGCCACACTTGGCATTAAAAATGAGCGTCTACCTCGAATATTTTAACATTTACATAAATGGACGTCAAGTCGGCTAAGTTTCTACAATGATCAGAGCGGCTGTATTGGACGTCCTAAATATCTAACTCGGTTACATTTAACGATTAGATATCAAGATCTCGGATGATCTAAACATTCATTTCAGTCACACCTTTCATATCTAAGCGGTCAAACTTGGCCGAATTGGACATTTGTGTATCAAAATTGGAGAGTTACTAAGGTTGTTAATGGTTTTAATATTTAAATGTGAACTAGCGATCATGGATCCGGATATTTGAATGTATTGGATAGTCATCGAGTTGAAAATATGAAGGATATTTTGTGTGGGAGTTCGTCCACAAACTGACTCATCATATTTAAATAGTTATGCTGATTGAGTCTTGCTTCAATAAAATTTGGTCCAATTAGCGTTTGGATTTTTTTTTTGTTATATAATCGAATAATTCATCCCCTTTTCCCTCTCACTCCCTCTCCCGTTAATGGATGAATTTAGAAGAATTGCCGAAGCCCATGCGTCATTAACTGTGTTGTAGAGCATTAATGGCCTTCAACCTTCCACTCAAAATCAAGCAACCACTATCTGTAGGAAAGCCTCGCATTTCAATTATGAACAATTTTCCTCCATTCCTTCTCGTTTCGTGCCAATCCTTCATTCTTCTTTCGAAATATTCTTGCCATTGTATTATCCTATCGGGCATTCTCATCATCATCTAGGCCTTCCTCGCTTTCTATTCTCTCCTTCCTATTATCTCCTCCCATATTCTTCTTCCATCCTCGTTAAATATCCCAACCATTCTAGCTGTTTCTGTTCGATCAATTCTAAGATTAACTGTAGTTCAAAATCGTTTCTTATATCTTTGTTTCTTTTTCTGTTCCTTTTAGTAAGTTTCAGAACGCATTTGCACTTTATCTTGCTTTTTAGTCGGAGCTCCCACCTTGTGATTTTTGTGATTTTGCTAAGACTCAATTAGATACAATGATGTTGGTCAATTATTTGACGCATTTGATTGCATCTCTTTTTCGGAGCTCTTGTGATTTTTGTGATTTTGCTAGGCCAATTTATGACAATTATTTAAATCCCCATTAATGACAAGATGATCATACTTATCAATTATTTTATATAATTGAATGATCAATAGATGAAATAGTTTATCTTATTTTTTTATCACGCCTTCCACCAAAACAGTTCAAGTTTTTTTTTTTTTGTAAACGCAACGCATCAAGCTTGGACGCCAAACTAGTACAACACTCAGGGTCTTTTAATTATTTTCTACATGGATCCTCCAACCACCTATACAGTTTTAAACGGCCTGTATAGTAGTTAACTCGCGATGCTTGTAGTGATGCAAATAAAAACATACATCCGTTAATGAGATAAAATCCCCATTAATTTCTGCATTTAGTCTACCAAAGCGACACAATGAATATATATAGCGTCTCTCAGTAGAAGAACCCGATGATTGTGGCTCCCTGTATCTGTGAGAGCGCGATTCTCTCCGTTAATTGGATGAAGAAATCATTATTTCGGTCGTCCTCTTCTCCTTGTGTTTTCCCCATCGCATAATTTACGAGTGGCCACATTTACTGATACAGATATAAACACACATCTGCCCCGCTCGCAGAAGAGATAGGCAGTAGCAGAAATACTGTACGTGGGCATCTCCCAGCATTGCCATTCAGATATGCCAGTAAATTAATAGATATGATTAAAAGAATCTCTCGCCTGTGGAAGTTAATTAGAATACGATATCTCTCTCAATGTATACGCATTGTTGGATTTTATTCTTCTTAACTGCGTTGTATTTCTCACGAAACGATATCCTGTGATAGACGTGTCGAACGGAAGAAATACGGCTTATATTATATGATCATCCTGTATAGTAAGATACATGTTGTACGAGAGTACCATAAAAAAAATTGGTTTCCTGAGATTTTGTTTTCCGAATTATAAATTACAATGAAACAACCATTATAAAGACTTCACTTACTTAGACCAGTCACGAAACCATTGTTAAAACTTAAGCGCAAACGTAATCATTTGTGGGAATTATCTAAAGCGTGCAAAGATAGATCAGAATCTTCTATACAGTGTGGAACAGCCAAATGGAATAAATTCGATAACAAGTAAATGAGGGTGTATTGGGAAAAACGCTTGGACACGTCGATTTGTATTTTTAAATGCGCATTAAAAAAAAATTATACAGGGTGTGTCATGTGACAGTGACCAATATCAACTTTCTTATTTTAAATAGAAACTCCTGCATATTATTTATTTTTTGGGTTCTTCGGAAAATTCTAGACATAATTCATGTACAATGTCCCATACCTATCTTCAACTGTTTCGGAAATATTAAGTGTTTTCACAGATTTATTACGAAAATTAACATTAAAAAAAGAAAATTATTTTATTTCACAAATTCGCTACATTACACTAAAAACCTACTAAGTAATACTGATTATTTCTTAATAATGTAAAAAAAAAAAACAAAAAACATTAATGTCAATGTAGTAAATGTTCAAAATCCTCGCCGCGAACGTCTTGGCAACATGCTAATCGGGTATAGAAATGTCTTCTAACATTACTCAACATCTCAGGCGTGACTGATCTAATCGCAAGCGTGATTCGTCTTTTTAAGTCATCTAAGTTGAGGGGTTTAGTTTTGTATACAAGACTTTTGACATATCCCCACAAAAAGTAGTCTAATGGCGTCAGATCAGGAAATCGTGCTGGCCATTCTATCGATCCGCGCCTCCCTATTCACCGATTTGGAAGAATTTGGTTCAGGTACTGCTGGACATTGATTTGGAAATGGGGCGGTGCTCCATCTCGCTGAAACCATACTGTATTGGCAGAAACTTGTGGGTTTGCTGGATTAGGATATAAGTTTGCGAAAGTTGGCACGACATTATTTTGGAGCAGTTCTAAATATTTATCTCCATTCAAGTTACCATCAATGAAAAAGGGACCTACGATGTGATTTCCAACAATCCCTGCCCAAACATTAATTTTTTCAGGATATTGCGTATGTTCCTCTCTCATCCAGTGAGGATTCTCATTAGACCAATAGCGGCAATTTTGACGATTAACATGGCCGTGAAGTGTAAATGTGCTCTCATCAGAAAATAAAATATCTTCTAATTGGATCACATTGTTATCTAACATTGCCATCATCTGTTCACAAAAATACGTTCTCCTATCGAAATCGTCTTCCATGAGCTCCTGAGTTGGCATCATTTTATAGGGATGCATTTTACTTTCCTTTAATACTCGAAAAATTGATGTGTGGCTAATGTTGACCAGTGGGGCTGCTTTTCGATCAGAATTATGTGGGTTTTCTTGAAACTCAAGCATAATATCCAATTTCGTATCATCACTTACTGCATTGGCAGCTACTTTTTTAATATGTCTTACATGACCAAGCTCGCAAAACTGTTTTTCTATTTTGCTAATTGTTCCTTGGGATACAGGCAGCAAATTTGGAAATTTTTCGTGAAATAAGCGAGAAACTTCCATTTGTGTCCGTGTGTTATCTCCATAACCAATCATTTGTAGAATGGTTATTTTGTGCATTTCTGTTAAATGAACCATTTTTCTGATATTATTACGTACAGTTAACGAAATTCAAACGACAATAGCACTGACACTGATCACTACTGTCATGCAGGCAGACAACATGTTGCTAAGGCTATGAGTTTTTACGAAAATAAACAAAACGGTCTTTGTATTTTTTTAATTTCATATCAGTAAAAGGGAACGCAGCAATGGATTTTGCTTACTTTATCAATATCAAGAGCTAAATGGGAAAGAGATTTTTAGTGTAATGTAGCGAATTTGTGAAATAAAATAATTTTCTTTTTTTAATGTTAATTTTTGTAATAAATCTGAAAACACTTAATATTTCCGAAACAGTTGAAGATAGGTATGGGACATTGTACATGAATTATGTTTAGAATTTTCCGAAGAACCCAAAAAATAAATAATATGTAGGGGTTTTCATTTAAAATAAGAAAGTTGGTATTGGCCACTGTCCCATGACACACCCTGTATAATTTTTTTTTCGAATTTATTCCATTTGGCTGTTCCACACTGTATACAACATCATTACGGGGTACATGCATGAAGAGACTTCAATTTTTTACTCTTTATTCTCCCATCCTATAAGATGATACAATGGGGGAGACGACGACGAGTCCGTAGTTCGAAGAATAATACCGTTTTGTTAATTTGAATGGAGCAGATTAAAAGCCCAGTTTAGTCGATTCCGTACTATACCCGGAGAAAAGGGAAACTTATACACAACCTGGAAGGACAGAGATAGAGAGAGTCCTAACAACAGCGTTAAACTCCGTTCAAGGCGGTAATATGCCGTGTGTCGCTTGTTGTAACATCAAAATCGAACAGTAGCGGCACCCTGTCACATACATGTACATATTCACATGCACACGTACAATGTTCAGTGTACGTATATGAAGTTTCAATTACGTAGAGCGTCTTTAGAAAAGCGAGCATGTTGCAGAATAGGAGCTCGGGTATTATAGAATTTCAATCTGAAATCCGTCGATTGTCTGCCGGCTTTCAATTTGAATACCTATGCTGAGGAAGTGTTACAGTGTGTTCTGGCTTGAATCTGTTATTGTATAATATGTATGTAGGTTTATAACATATGTATGTACATAATATATACATATATATATATAGTAGATACATACAAGCCAGGTATTAATGGAACTTCAAGAACATTCGGCATGGTATTACAGCTTTTGTTTCCTTCTTTGTGTAATTATGTTCAGAAGTCAGAAGCTTAAAATCAATAGATACGTCAAAAACTTGATCATCTTTTCTGGGAAATAGAAATTGTAAAGCTTGCCTCAAATTGTACTAAACATTATTGCACAATTTCCACTTGCAGTAACACCTAACCAAAAGCTGTCTTGTCGTCATATCTTCTTGAACTATTCAATCTTTGATTTGAAAATTTTTAAACAGTATTTGGAACAATTGAAAGAACCCTTACAATTTCAAGTTTTATAAAAGGGGGCCACCCCCTCGCTGAGAGCTAAAAGGAAGAGTTGAAGTTTGAAGACTATAAATCTAGAAATAAAAGTTACATATTCGAGAAAAATTTTGCACTATTTTCAACCGCACTTAACCTCTAAATAAATTTGTGTTGGTTTGGGCATGTTCTAGTTTCAATTTAGTATGAAAAGTAGGACAGGATCTGGTTTAAAAAATGGTATAATATCTAGTATAGTATGTGATGCTTGGAACAGTCCTATTTTCAACTTTTTTTTATAGTTAGGTACTAGAAACTAGTATAGAAAAAAGACGAATCTAGTACCGTGTGGAACACGCTTTATTAAAGTTCCAATCAATGTAGATGAAACCTAGGATAGCGTGTGAATCATTCAGGACTTTGATGGATAAATATATTTATTAATCTAATCAGTTCAAGCTGTCAAAATACAGGGTGTTTCATAATATATACGCAAGACTTCAGGATGTGATAGCTTGTCCAAAAATGTGAAAAAAAGTTTCTACCAATTTACCCTCTAAAATGCACCATTTTCGAGATACAGGGTGTTGAAGTTTAATAAAAAGAAATCGTTTTTTGCAAATATCTCCGGAACTGTTTATCGCAAAGAAAACAGCAATTGTAAGCATTTTCTATTCAAAATAAGCTAAGTTGTGTGCGAAAAAAATTTTTTTAATCATAATTGGTGAAGATTTTGAAGGGGTAGTGGTTGTTTTTCTCCCCAACTGCTACGCCATTGGAAAAAGTACGGTTTTGAGACGCCCAAAAAGGTACTGTTGGTCATGACTTTAGAGCTCCTAACCAACAGTACCTTTTTGGTGTAGAAAACATGGGCCCCTTAAAGGTTAGAACAAGTAAGAAAAGCAAACGTTAACTTCATAATTGCATAATTAAAAAAAATTAAAAAAATAATACAACATTTCGCACATTTCGGCGTTTGTGTAAAAAATTGTACAAATTAAATTTGTGATCTTATTGAATGTGTGTGTAGTTATTTGCAAAAAACGAATTTTTTTAATTAAATTTTAGGGAGCAAGTTCATAAAAAACCTTTTTTCAAATTTTTTGACAAGCTATCACATCCTGAAGTCCTGCGCATATATTATGAAACACCCTGTATATCTGACGATTACGCATCTATCGAAACAGTCAAATCAATTTTTTTTTTACAAATTCGACTCCCTTAAGCATCAAAAAAATTCCTACTTGCTGTCATATTCATATTTGAACACTTTTCAATGTTATCAAATTATAAACGCAATATAATTTCTGTGGAAATAATATTTCTGACGTTTAGCAATCGTAACTGTCGAAATATATTTGACAGCTGTCAGATTTCAGATATCTTTTATTTAATAATAAGTTCTGTATGGATTGTGGATTATTTTATACGATGGTGTGTTCGATTTAGACCTGACACCTGACGTCATGTGCGTTGGTTTCGCGGACGATCTAGGGTTAGTAGTGGGGAGGGGAAGGTACAATAAATGAGCACATGCTGATGAAGAATACCAACACATGTCTAGAAATACATAATAAATGTATGGTTGCAGAATAATATGCTGGAGGACATGTAATGATTGGGATTGTGCTCCATCATGTATGGGTGATGGAGAACAAAAATCTCTATCAGCTGTTATTATTGTAAAAAGCAGTACCTACCGTCAACTGCAAAGACATTGTCCCAATTTTTTTACCATTCTAAAAATAAACTTCTGTAAAGAATGTGCTTACTAGTTTATTTTAATGAAATATTATATAAGGGGGTGCTTTATGTAGTAATGCATCCTGAGTCATTGGAAACATGTTGCTTTATTTTTATCTGAGTTAATAATTTGTTTTAATTCTGGGCCAATGTTACCCTGATATGGCTCAAGTTCGAATTGTCATAGTAAAATGCATTCAGAAACATCTTGATCCATTCTAACCCCAAAATAACTTCTTATTTACCGAACTGACATGATAAAATCCACTAAAATTACCTTCAGCAAATTCCTTCCATGGTTGCAAGATGTTCCTCCGAGCTGCTTTCATTGGACGGAAGTATACGACATCAAGAGGCTGTGTAAGGTGTGTAGAGTTTGGAAGAAGACATACAAATTTCTTTCACTTTTTTTGCAAAACTGCAAACTGAAAAATCAATCTTCGAATGTGGTACCGTCAAACCATCCACTTTTTGATCGGTTGTATCTACACCCTGAAGGTCCATTTTCCATCCACGTTGTCCATAGATGTTCTCCTCTGTAAACAAAATATGGAGCTAGCATTTCCCCTTTTGCGTTTCCACAGAGTATCATTGATGTAGAAAGTCTTGGAAGAATCCATGATACATTCAATATACTTGATGCCTCTTTTATAAATCATTTTTACAACACCAGGATCACCGCTAAGATTGTTTTCATCGTAGAAGATATTCGCTTATCATTTTTTCGTCAACGGTTGCACGGTCCTTTATAAAAATGCTGCATCATCTAGCTGTCAAGTTAAGATGATGTTTCAGGAAAAAGTTTAGCCCAATCGTAATCAGGCATAATGTTTTTAAATATAGGCAAATTCTGCAATTTTTTCGAGATGTTTTGCAAATACATTCTCCTCTTCACTTGTGAGTGTTGTTGGACGGCCATTCCTGATGTCAAAGCATTGGTTTAGTTTTTCCTTCGTGTAATTTGCATATGGTCTAGTTTCTGGCTACTATCAGTGTTCTAGGCATTTTTTTCTACTATCTTGCATTTATTATGTTATATAATTATGAGATAATATAGAGTTCAAGTTTTCCTCTTATGGACCAATGTTACCCCAGTTAAAGTCACATTATTTTACCAATCATATTTAGTAACTTTCGTTGTACTTACCAATTTTTTTCTGTTGAAAATACAGTTTCACCATACAAAAGTTTTCAGATATTTTTCACAAATTCAAACAACTGATTCACTTAAAACAGTCCTGCCGCCTATAGAGAAGTTCTGAACGTTCTAAATTCATGTGTTTTACTGGCTAGAGGTGCCATCTACAAATTACAGTTCATATTACTAACATTTATCAAAATTTGTGGGAGATATAAAAATTCAAACATATATTTGCGGTTGGGCCAATGTTACCCTAGTTGACCGTAAGTGTAACTGACAATTATAGCTGTCAAAATATGTCTGACAACTGAAATTGTAATTTTGACAAATTTTTGAACTTTCAGTGTCATAGTTATTGAAAAATTTCTGGCAGCTGTTGAATTGTCAAGAAAAAATCCTCGTCTTAGACAAGGATTGCAGAATCCCTTTAATGGCTAGCTCCTCTCTTCTGCTCTTCTGGTGTCAACTTTTTAATTCCGATGATTTGCTTGTTGATGCCACTGAATGCCTTGCAATGGCTTAGTTCTTCTTCATTCTTCTGACAACCTTAAATTAAATGCCAGTAGATTTGTGGTCCTGGTGCTAACTTAGCATTGTGAGTAGCATTGTTTGGTAGTCTTTAGAGTTCTTCCATCGGCTGTTTCAAGCTCTATAAGCTGTACCTATATTGAGAGACAAATCTGTAGTCTTTAAATCCTTTCTAAATGGCGTTTGAAGTTGTTTCTCTTTTTTTTTGCTGCCATTGATGTCGATTACTGTCAAGATTTTGTTCAAGTTCCATTATTCCTTTTATAGTTAGGCAGTTTTGTGTTTCTTCACTATGGGTAGTTGATCGTGGTTCTGTCGCTATTGCAGCTTTTAGCGAATGGGTTTTTATTCTCACCTGTTATCTATGGATCCCTTTTGTAAGTTTTGCAATAGCTCTAGATAAACCTAGAAAGATTAAATTGAATGTAAGATTTTTGGGTCATACTAGAAAATAGTGTTTTCCCAAGTTTTGCTTCGGTGGTTTCTTGATCATCCAATCTAGCTTAACAAATGCTCACGTTTCAGGCAATGATTAAGAGATTGTTTGAGGAATCTTTTCCAAATTAATAACCACCATTTGAGATGCAATATCTCCAGCTGCTTTTCTTCAACCATTCAGGTCTACCATTTTGGATTTTCTTGTGTTATGGTAATGTGTTTTGGTGTTGTAGATAGATCAAAGGATAGTTAGCTTTATGAATTTTTACTGATGCCATTGTAACAAACACATCGCTTATCCAAAATTCGTTTTATATAATTATAAACTATACATACTTTTTTATCTTTCTGAGTGGCACTGAAAAATTGTTATTCTAAGATATAATTTCTTGTCGTTCCTCCTAAAATTTCGGAAAGAATCAACAGCGAGTGAGAACGGCATCCGTACGCACTCGATATATATTTTTAGATCGTTCCTTGGTTCACACTGGGTCAAACGGATATAATTTAAGAAACCGAACGAAACGGCAGCAGCCCATCTATTTAACATAAAACTTACGAAACGCAGCATTATTTATTTGTGAGAACTCGTCCCGTTCTGTGACCAGGTGCGGATACGTGATCATATACCGGCTACTACCTCATCTACCGCTCTGTTGTTTAGTAGTATTTACTACTTCTATACAGAATCTCTCTGCCATCGTGTACTGAACGTGCTTCACGTTTCTCCTGTGGCGGGTCATTCGGGCCTAATAAACCATGGAAGAATACAAATACCAGATGTAAATACTATTCTTTAATTGGCGATTAAAATATGTAGATATACGGGAAAGAAATTATTAAGATCCAGTTGAACAGGTAAAATCATAAACTATATAAGCCGTTTTATTATTTCGAAGACAACAAAGTTCAAACACCCGAAACTACATAATATGTAGATAATTTTTACTAACCGGTTGAAATTTTTACCGTAAATGCCACTCACTAACGTCGAAATAACAAGGTATACGTAATAATTACATATCTAAAATATAAACAAATCATTCGCCGCTTTTGGACACCTGTTTTCACGCATAAATTAAAGAGGAACGAAATGGAAATAGCCGGCGATTTTACTTTTAATTTCTAAGGTTGTCAAGATTAGTGACATTCCAACTCTGACCTTAACAGGTACACACTCTGAAGATTTCATGTCATTATAATAATGGATAGATGTTGAATATGTTTAGCAAAATATGCAAATTATTGATATGTTATGTGGATAGTTAAGCGATATTGGATTTCGCAATCCGCAGATTTATTATCGAAATATAGAGTTAACTTATAATTAGGTATTGTGCAAAAGAAAACCGGATGAAAAGGATTGGAAATTGGTGGTTATCTTGTAGACGCAACATCTTCATGGGTGGTGAGAGGCTTCCTTGGTCGACCAATGTAAACTATCTTGACACGACGTTTCTGGCGAAAACTCAACCTTAGAGGATTCGTTCTGGGAATCCGTTCTTTTAATACCTTGAGGAGTTGGATCCTGACAGGCCTCCACCGTTGGTGAAAACGCGGCCACCACCTCTGCAGTTAGTTTAACATCTCCAGTCACGCAGCTCTCATTAAGAGACCAGAAGGCTAAAACGAGCCTCATCCACTCTTTGGAAAAAGGCGACTAACTCGGGAAGGTTTTTAATAGATCATTGATTGTTCAGGATTTCCATTTACAGCACATTATGTTAAAGAGCTAAATGAAGTGGAGGATGAGAGGACGGGAGAGAAAAAATTTGATTCAGTGAGTACAAAAATTAATAAAAAAATGCTGTACAGGGTGCTTAAAAGAAGGAAAAGACACAAAGACTAACCGTAATTAAGCTGTACTATAGGTATAGCAAGTTCAGACAAAAAAAAAAAACTAATTTTATAATTTAGTTTTAATATCCAAGGACTTACGAGGGTGGTCTGAAGTATTTGCCACCCCAACGTAAAGATGGCAGCACTCGTCACTAAAAACTGGGTACTGTGGTTGTACATCTATTGACAGATACTAAAATTTCAGCAATTTTGGACGCTGCATACGGGGGCTTTGCACCATCATTTAACACAATTAAATTTTGGGCAGCAGAATTTAAACATGGCCGTGATAGTTTTGGAGACGATGAGTATTCGGGTCATCCAAAAACTGTAACTACAACGACCGCCAAATTAAAGTGCGAGAGATAGAAGAGGTTATAAGCATGTCCAAAGAACTTTTTGTCACATATTGAATCAAGATTTGGGTATGAGGCGTTGGGGCAGTTTAGCCGCAATAAGTCAGAATTGTGGAGCCAATTGATTACAGCAGATGAAACTTGAATACACTATTATACGCCCAAAACAAAAATAAAGTCAAAACAGTTGACTACGAAGCGAGAATAGAATCCAAAAGAAGCAAAAACTGTTTTTTTAGGTTGGAAAGTGGTGGCGACTGTTTGTTTTGTAGTTGTCATGGAGTTATCTTAATTGATTGTCTTGAAATAGGAGAAAAATTTGTGTTAACTGTTATTTCTGCAAAGTCCATGGAATAGTCCTTGAACTACGTTCATGCTGCTGGATTTGCGAATGGCAGACAGTCAAACATTTTGGTACTTTATCAAGGATTGCATTCTTTCGTAATTCTTTTTAAACCAAGTCTTTATTACCCATTGGGAAGAAGCCCAAATATGATCAACTAAAGGAGAATTTTGTTAAAGGATATTTTCTTAAAAGAAGGAAAATAAATTTTATACAAAAATGCTGATCTATTGATAAATATCAACTTCACCAAAATATTTTAATACTAAACGACTTAGGAGGGTGGTCTGAAATATTTCCGACCCCAACATGAAGATGGCAACACTCGTCATTAAAAACTGGATACTGTGGTTGTAGATCTATTGACAGATACTAAAATTTCAGCCATTTTGGACACAGTTGTTGGACAATCGTTTTGAACGGCAATACGCCAATGCAAATTAAAGATGAGTTGGACGCTGCATACGAGGGCTCTACACCATCATTTAGCACAGTGAAATTTTGGGCAGCAGAATTTAAACATGGCCGTGATGAGTATTCGGGTCGATGAAACTTGAATTACACCACTATAGGCCCAAAACAAAAATACAGTCAAAACAGTTGACTACGAAGCGAGAATAGAATCCAAAAGAAGCAAAAACTGTTTTTTCAGCTTGGAAAGTGGTGGCGACTGTTTTTTTTGTAGTTGTCATGGAGTTATCTTAATTGATTGTCTTGAAATAGGAGAAAAATTTGTGTTAACTGTTGTTTCTGCAAAGTCCATGGAATAGTCCTTGAACTATGTTCATGCTGCTGGATTTGCAAATGGCAGACAATCAAACATTTTGGTACTTTATCAAGGATTGCATTCTTTCGTAATTCTTTACAAAACCAAGTTTTGATTACGCATTGGGAAGACGCCCAAAAATGCTGATCTATTGATGAATATCAGCCTCACCAAAATATTTTAATATTAAAGGACTTAGGAGGGTGGTCTGAAATATTTCCGACCCCAACGTCACTAAAAACTGGGCACTGTGGTTACACATCTATTGACAGATACTAAATTTTCAGTCATTTTTGACACGCAGTTGTTTGACAATCGTTTTGGAACGCAAATTAAAGATGAGTTGGACACTGTATATCGAGTCTTTGCACCATCAATTAACACTATGAAATTTTGGGCAGCAGAAAAACTGTAACCACTGGCGATTACATCGCTAAATGATCACCGAATTAAAGTGAGAGAGATAGCAGAGGTTATAAGCATGTCCAAAGAACGTGTTTGTCACATATTGAAAGAAAATTTAGTCACAACGAAGCTGTACGCGCGTTAGGTGCCGCACGTTAGATCAAAAACGTGTTGGAATGAACAGTTCCAACTCTCTGTTGTCGCAGTTTAGGCGCAATAAGTAAGGAAATTGGCGCCGATTAATTAGTGTAGATGCAACTTGGGTACACCATTATATTCCCAAAACAAAAATACAGTCAAAACAGTTGACTGCGAAGGGGGCTTCAAAAATAGTAAAAACTGTTTTTTGGATGGGAAAGTGCTTTTTTGAGTCATCTTAATTGATTATATTCAAACCGGGGAAACCATTACAGGAGCAGACATTCGGCCTAAAAATTCCTACGAGATCTTAACGAAGTCCATGGAATATTTCCAACATTTTGGTACTTCAGCAAGGATTGCATTCTTTCGTTTTTTTTTCAACCAAGTCTTTATTATCCATTGAAAACAAGCCCAAATATCATCAACCAAAGGGGAATCTTTTTAAAAGGTTATTCTCTTAATATGTGTTACTATGCATTTATGCAAGATTAAACTAATTAAGAGCTAATTAAGCTAGCTTCTTGTGCATACAAAATAAAATCTAAAATAGATATTAAATCTGGCCAAAATTAAAGACGGCAAATTCATTTATGGAAGGTGTCTATTTAGATCTAAACTAAGCAAGCAAGCCAAAGTTTTCATATCCACAAAATTTATATAATTAAAAGCAATCCGCGCATCTCCGCAATACATGAAATTGATCCGCGTTTAAAATCTCCCCGAAAATGTTTACCTAAAATCTACGTGCGCACAGTCCCGTTATTAAAAAAATAAAACTATATCATATTTAAAATGCGTGCTGCAGCAGTGTTTGCGAAATCAATAAAATTTAATGCGCTCCAGTTAACCTAAATTTCAGCCGAAAGACAGCAAACCCATTTCGTTGGACGATCTATACAAATAAGCAGGAATTTTATCGGCGTATTTGTTTAGAATTTTACTAAAAGAGTTTCTCTCAACGCATCAGTCATCTCAACACCGTAAAAGATAATGGCCGAGGCCTGACTGCGGTGGGTGGAGGGGTATTTTTTTCTTCTAGAATTAAAACAAGCGAATTGCACACAGAAATTATGAACGTTAGAGAAGGAGGATTCAAACAGATGTTTACGCGCGTATTGAAGAAAAGCTTCAATATCATTTCGATGTTGTAGTAGTGGTAACACTAACTTTTTTACATATACATTCATGCGTACTGGGTTTGCTCGCTTCTCGTGACGTTGTTTAATGTTTGCTAAATTTATTTTTATTCAAACATTGGTGTTGTGATGACACTGGGTGGTCCCCTGGTAGTCCGTCTATTCTGTCCACTCCGGATGTTTATACGTTTCATTTTCAATGTTATTCAAATCGTGTAACAGAAGAGAAGACTGGTATTGTCAATAAAAGATTTCGTAATACGTTGTGTGTTTGTCTGTGACAACGCTGAGTCCGAAGTCTTTTTTCGGGGATAATGCATGTTTGTTCTCAATTGTTGATGAAAACGTTCGGACACTCGCGTTGGACGCCATTGTCGTAAATTGGTTTGTAGTTTTGTGTAATTTTCACGTTTCGCGGCCACGTTATATTAATGCCTATTTGTAAACATATTAAAACTAATGCTTCGAATATATTCTTGTAATGGACGTCACTAAAACTTTATTTTAAAAGGAGAACTGTCAGAAAATTAAATGTCAAAATTATATAGTAATAAAGCCGGTCCTTTCAAAAATAACGAATGTCAAAATCACTGTGTTTCCAGAAAACAAACAAAAAACCTTTCCAAGCCAATATCGTTTGGTTTATTACTTTTTATCCTAATCTGAGTAAAAGTAAAGAAATTTTATTAATACAATTTTTTTTTCTATTCTTGTCCATCGCTGTTATAATCTTCATCAAGGTCAATGTTGTTGGTGGCTTTTATTACAGAAAATGATTCATAAAACGAGACAATTTCTGGTTTGTTTTTTAAGAAGGCAGCCAGAGTTGTTATATCAGCCAATATTTCGATAACACGGGCTTGTCTCAAGCTTAAACTTGGTCTTTGACTTTTTAAGAAGTAAGGAAAACATATGCTTTGCATATCAAAAGACATTTCTTGACTCATATTGACCTAAATTGATCCTAAAAAACGAATTAAAGTAAATGTAAATCAGAAGATAAATTGGAAAACTAAAGATTCTTACGAGCAAAGAAATAAATTAGATGCCCTATATACCATGTAGGTACAGGGTTACCAAATCACAAAATGTCTATAAAACCCGCAAAGAGCATTACAACGAATTTATAAAGACTACTAGGAGGAACAAGAATGAGGAATATATCATCAATAACGAAACTGGGAAGACTAGAAAAAATGTTAATGGAGCCAGAATTAAGATTACAGCAGATGAATTTAATGACTATTTTGTGGGGGTTGGTTGTGTAGCTGGAGCTCCAACAGATACAAAGATAGCGCTAATCCTAACTAGAAACAAAACGGTTGATCATTGCAATTCCTGCTTTTTCGACCAAATTAGTTGTGAAGATATTGCACGGATTATTAAAAACCTCAAAAGCAAAACTTCAAAGGATATCTATGGTCTAAACACGCAGTTATTGAAAAGCGTTGCTGTTGAGATTGCTGCCCCACTTGGTGAAACAATATACAGAAGTTCGAAAGAAAGAAAGAAATTGAATTTTTCCAAAAAACAGGGGAGGGAGGGTGGCTTAACAAAATTTTCCAGTTTTTTTTCGGTTAGTTTTGTTTGCTAATCGAAAATGAGAATAGGGGCAAGGAGAGTGCGGAGGTAACAAACTTTTCTACGACGCAAGCGGGCTATACAAAGAATTGTTTTCAATTTTTTTTAAATGTTGGTCAAACTTTTTTTGCATTTTTTTCGATTGAAACATTTGAATTTGTAAAAAGGGAGGAGTTTCCCGCTTTTTTTAAATTGTTATTTTATAAAACTCGAGAATAATGTAGAACAAATATAAAGAGGTAAGAGGAGGAGAAAAAGAGAGGGAAGGGAGAAACAAACAATCACCAATACTTTGATTTTCAAAAGAGGGAGGAGAATGTACATAGAAGAATTAGTTTCTTCTTTACCAAAGATAATTAGAAAAAGAATTTGAAATTTTTGTTGTTTGTTGTTTTGAAATTTTCCAAACAAGTGGAAGAATCTGGAACAACTTTCAAATAAACTTTAATTTTTTTCTGCACGAAGTTTGCCAACCCCCTCTCACTCTCAATCCCCTTTCATCCTGTTAAGGGTTGAATTTAAAAAAAACGCTTAAACACATGTTCCATTGATTATGACCACCATGATCAGCTAACAAGGGAGGGGGTGGTACCGATTGAATTTTTTTCGTCATATCTCTGGAAAGATTGAAGTTTTTATCCCTAAATCTTGCAAAAATATCTAGAGAGCCTAGACTAGAAGAGCCCGTAACGGTTTTTAAACATTTGAATTTGTAAAACGGATGGGGGAGGGGGAGGCTGGTAAAAAATAATTTTAATTTTTAAAGATTGCCAAAGTTGTACCTCTACATAAAAAAGGTGAGGAAGACCTTGTAAGCAATTACAGGTCTATCTCAGTGTTACCTGTAATTTCAAAAATGAAACTGTTATTAAAGAAAAGCAGGTGTCTTTTTTTTTGAGGCATATGAAGCATTTTCGGATGTCCAACATGGTTATCGTTTAGGGAAGTCAACGGTGACGGCAATGATTGACATGGTGGAAGCCATTCTGGTTGCCTGGGATCAACAGGATACGGCTGAGTTGGCCCTATGCGTCCAGAATGCAGCGTTTGATAGTATTCTTCTTTTGCTGAAACTTGATTATTATTGCATAAGAGGTCACACTTATAAATTAATAGAGTCCTATCTTACCAACAGGCGACAAATGGTACGGTGGCAAGAAAGTTATTCCAAAATAAATTCGATCAGGCATGGTGTCCCACAAGGCTCTATTCTATGACCAATATTATTCATAATTTACATGAACGATTTAGACAGTAATGCTGTGTCATAATAAGAATAAGGTTCATAATCTCATCTGGTGTTTTGGAAGGCCTATTGTCATGTTTTCCACGCTTGTAACAAGGAGCTAATCCAGAAGTTTTGATGGAATCCTATATTTTTCGCAATCGACCTCTGGTATGCCCATGCAAGCTTAAAACGCCGTATGGCATAAGTCTTCTTCTTTTCCGTTTAATCTAATTTTATAATAAAAAACTGCAGAATGGTCGAAAGATGGACCGTCATCATCATCGTTTCGATCACGTCTAGGTCTTCTAGGTAGCCGTTCTGTTCATTCTTTGAAGACAACGAATTGAATTTTTGCACTATGTTTTGACACAGGTCATTTCTGCAGCAAGTAGTGCCAATAGCTAAAGTTTAACAAAAAATGACATTGGCTGTTTTTGCTAAATACCCCTCAATTATATTAGAACGGAGATCCTGAATCAGATACCATTGCACCCTAGTCAGAATACGTACCAGGTAGGCAAATCCGCAGAGACTGCAGTGGTGCAGCTGACAACAGTGATTCAGAACTCTCTGGAAAACAAAGAAACAGTTGTATATGCCTTTCTGGACACAGAAGGTGCTTTTAGCAACACTCTACACGACAAAACTGAATTAAGCTAAGAAACTCTTTCAATCGGTGCAACCAGGGGCTGCTCACAAGGCGGAGTTGCATCCTAAATCTCACACTTCTTCACATCTTAATGGAGAGTGTGAACAGATGAATCACATACAAACTAATGAGAGATGCCATGCCGAAGAAATTTAGCCTTGTAGAAAACTGTATTGCGAGAAGTGGATGGAATCAAAGCACCATCATTGAACTGAACAGGAATCCCATATTATGGTATACAGATGGCTGCAGAACAACTGGATGGACTGGAATCGGAGTATATGGACCTAGAACTAAGTACTCCGAAATCTTAGAGGAATTTTTCAGCATCCTTCACGCTATAGAAAAGTGCGTCCAGTTCAATCTTGAACCAGGAGATTATCATCCTGATCGACAATCAAGGAGCCAGCCAATCTCTCTCTTATGCAATTAACTCATAACTGGCTTGGGAATGCTTGTCTACATAGTGTCTCCTAATACTAAAACTGTAGATAAGTAAGGTCAAATCAGCCTTTCTAACCAGTGGTACCTTCTGATCGATGCAGTTGAAGATGTTGCATCACAATTTATTTTGTAGGCTTCTAAGTTTGCTTCTGATCATAACACTAATTGCCAAAATGAAGCCCGAAGATGATCTTCAGTATTCAGAACTTAGTGAGCTTGTTTGCTGCGCAGCCTAGATTGCCACCACATTTCAATCTAAATCATCATTTTTTTCTTCAATCATGAATCATTCGTTTCCATAATAATTCCAATAATGTCTATCAACATCCGTTGGGCGGCAATTTTTAAAATCAAAAACTTTTACATTGCAAATTAAATTTTACTCTAACAAAAAAATTATATTAATAAATTAAAAACTATTCTGTAATCTTGACGTTCAAAATTAAATAATTTTCAAGCGAAAATCAACACAAGATAATTGTAACGTGCGATAGTATTCAGCGACGACTATTTCAGCGATATTAAAAGACTAAATGAATTACTGCATCCCGTGTAAAATTTTGCTGAAAATAACAGACGGCTGGAACGGTCGGACGATGGAATAAAGTACTAATGAACGTCGCGTCGTCAGTGTGGAGTCGGCGGTGAGAATTCGACTGAACGCAGGCGACTGTGGTATATGAATAACCTGGTGTTCCAGAGAGTCTAAATCGGTAGCATGGTGTTCATTCATAATCTTGCTGTACCCGGAAGGGACACCTTGCCAAAGTTCATTCACAGATATATTCTGCACTGCCCGAATTCTTGTATATTCTCGGCATAGGAACAATTGTGGATTCGGACGGAAATTTATGGGCCCGGTCTTCAGGATCCGTTCGAATAGATTAAACAAACAATTTCATCAGTGGCGGCTAAATGAGACGTGTTCTTTCTTTTATTTACGCTTTTTTTTCGTTTTCTTTTACGCCGTATCCACTACTACCGTTGCAGAATCTACGCTTCTATGATACTGGATACTCTAAAAAATATAATTTTATAATATATAGGGTGTACTAAATTGATACTATAGGATGTTGTCCATAAATGTTGTCGTTGATCTTGCATTCTGAACAGCACCAATAGTAGTCTAATTGTTGTAAAAAAAATTAATACCAGCCTCCCCAGAAATATTGAAGAACAGGACTAACTTTAACCTGAAGCACCTTTACATTATCAGTAACACATAGAACCTGGCACTAAACGAAGAACAAGAGCAAAAAAATAAGGTCTGTTAGAAGGAAACTATCTAGACATAAGGCAAGCACAAATAAGAAAGGAGCTTTTAGATTAACCTTAAACGATGTGAACCTAAAACCATCAAAATTTGACCGGATGAATCATAAGTCGCCAATACAGAAAACTAACCTTAAACCACAAAAGTGGAAGAAACTTTTGGATCAATCTGAAAAGATGTGAAGGCAAAGCATCGTAGATGTTGGTGGATGACCACCAAACATGTAACTACCAAAACTTGACTAAATTCTATTTAACCTTCTGAATTCTGAAGATAACTTCTTTATCTAAGAGAGCTGCCCTAATAATTGCCAAGGCGTAAGTAATAGAGTTGGATTAGATTAAATTAGATTAGTTGTGGGTTGATTAGGGACTACTGCCTCTTCTTCTTCTTCTGTGCAACACAATTGATCTTCAAACTTCTGTAGCAGTTTAGACCCATCTGCTTGTAATTATGCTTCAGGATACCATGGCCAGGGAATGGGACCATGATGGTGCTAAGATCTCTCTTTAGCAAAGATTTAACCATAGTGGCTGGAAAACTAATGAACTTTTTGATTGTTTTCTTTTTGACAACATCTTCTCAAACATTTCTGGGCACATTTTTCAATTAGAAATTGTTGGATTTGTACCTAACGCCAAAAAGACCTCACATTTTGGCCTGCAAATACCTATTCCAAGGAAGGAGTTGGAACTCTATAGTACACAGATGTCTAAACAGATGGAATATGAACTTCATGGTTCGAATACCACCCTCGCAAAAACGTTAAGGTTAAAACCTAACCAGAAGGACCATAAGCCACAAAAACATTGCAAAAGAACCTCACCTAAATCTGAATGAAGCTTGTGCAGCAGTCTCAGATGATATAAAGGCAAACCATCATAACTATTGATGGAGGACTACTCCAACTAGCATGGGATCCCCAAAACATGACTGTAGGAATCATCCAGTAACAGAATCAGCAATTTGGCCAAGAAAATAACTGGGACACCACTATGGGCGCTTTAAACGAGAAACCAAGCCTTCAAAATCAGAAAACTTTGATTTATTGCAATCAAGTCGGTTAATTAATAATAATTTTATAAAAAATTGGCACCTATTTAAGCTCTAAAGGCATTAAAGAAGCTACTCTTAATTTATTACAAAGTCTGGAATAGGTTTTACAATTATTGGAGCAGATATTGGAATGATACCATCAGCCTCCTTCACCAACTCTAGCAGCAATGTGACTTGTGCTAGTGTATTAGTAGGAGGGTGGTGATTTTTTTTTCCAAAATTGTTACCAGAGTTACTAAACCCTTAGCTAGTGATTATCTCCATGATTTTCGATTAATGAGAGTCTTGGAAATCAATATAGTTGAGCCAAGATAAACTCATTTCCACAGTACATACATTAAATTTCTATGGACTAAGGAACCATAACTCAGAAAACTGTCATCGCACATTTGGGACCCGTCTCATCAAGTACGCGCTTCATGCTTTTTTTTGACATATCTGTATGTCATTCCTTTTGTTGAAAGGAATCATATACAACGTTAGGATACAATAAGTTGGGACTAGAAGCCACATGGAAAGAAATTAGCTTTTTGTTTGGCTTAGCAAAGGTTTCCTCTAAAATTAAATTTATTTTTAAATTTGGACTTATTGCTACCACCCCCTCCCCTTTCCCTCTTACTGCCAATGTGTGTAAAACATATTATCATATTTCAGTTGTTACCACTTAGAATGAAATAAATTATTTCTAAAGTTCTGATAAACCAAATATATTGTATCAAACTTTTCCTCCTTTGCATCATGAAATGCCATCAATCATGTAGCCTCTTCTTTCAGATTTTTAAAGAAGAATTGTGTTTAATCGTAATAATTAAGGCTATAACTTATACTTGAATGCACGCTACTGCTGTCAAGCAGAAAAGGCAAGCTTTACCAATAATTTCTGCTAAACTCTATTGCAACATTATTTTTTGCCGAATTGCTATATCATCATTACAAATCCTTATTTTCTTTTGCGTTTGGTTGCTTGTAGAGACCAGCATTGCCTGCGAGGTAACAGCTCTTCAATCCCTGAGAATTCAGTTACATGGCTGTCCTAATTGTCAGTGGAGGGTGGTGCAGGATCCACTCAAGTTTAAACTGTGTTTGGTGTCACAGTTGATTAGATTCGTTAGTAGCTCATTTGTCTTTTTCTTTGTCATATATTGCCGATTGGGCTAATTCTTGAAGGTCTTAACAATTTGGCCAAAAATAAACACTTCCCATTAAGAATTATTGGATACTCTTTAACATTCATTCGAGTCAAATTAAATTGCTCAACCTCTGTATGTACATTCATCTCGTCCAATGCATGTGGTCGCTTCAGAAACGAACTAACGAAAGATCGCAGGAAATAACTCACGACAAACGGACAATCTTACCGTATAGTTTTCTTTTTTTTTTTTTTCTTTGATGGGATATCACGTTAACTGCCGTGTAAATTAAGCAATAGGATTTGTGAGATTATGTCATCCAGCCGGTCAATATTAATAAAGATTGTTTCTAGTTTATTGGTATGCCTGTATCAGATTTCTTCCACACATTCTAATTCGTCCCATCGCTATCATTGCAAGACTGACTACGTGCGTGTGGGAAATGCTTCAGGGTATATCTTTAAGTTAATTTATGAAATTTGAGCAACGATAGAGATTAATTAATGTTTTGATCGACAATTTAACTAACACGCACACATTTTAATTAATATCTCTAATAAATAGAAACTACAATGACCGGAAAGCTGGCCAGAACTCTTCGGTTTACGCAACGGTCGCATCTTCATTGTTAAAATAGCATCACGGCATCCGAAAATAACCAAAACGAATTAGAAAAGAATACAGTTAAGGGGACATCGTGTGCGTCGCTTTTTTGGCGAGATTGTGAAACGCCCAGTGTCTAATAGCGAGAAACGGAGACAATTCACAGACCTCGAGTTGATTTAGTTTAAGATCCATTTCACAGGGAAGTCGTTCCAGGATAAAGTAATCGACTGTCGAAAACTGAACAAAGTTGTTCGTCAATCAGCGGACGAGTTGTAATGGAATGCATCGAAAAACAAACCCTCGACGTGCCTCTTAAACCACTGCTGGCTCTAAAATTGATCTTTGAGCTTTCCGTTGTGTGTGTGCGTGTGTGTAGACAAGAATACGGAGACAACACCCGTTAAACATTAGAGGAGACATTTATAGAATGTCACAACATACTTCGTGATTCACATCTTGTATATGGTGGTGTACAATGTCTCTCCAGAAAAAGTATGAAACAGATGTATCTACTGCTATTTCCAAGATGTTCTTCTTTATTAAAGACTCTTACATGAATTAAAACTTTATCGATTATTTTGGCTTTATATGCAATATTTGAGTGAATTGTGGGTGTTGTTTTGTGTTTAACTCCTCGAGCAAGAGAGCCAGAGAGGAATAAAAATATACAGGGTCCGGCAAAAGGTGTGTACTGTGTGAGTTGTGGTGCATCCGTTGAGCAACCTCCAGGAAGGATTCTGCACAGACACCTTCACATGCACAAAATAATGGTTACCCAAGAATTAAGGGAGAGAGATTTTGCAACTCGCAGAATTGTGACTGATGTTTTGCTTTCTTCTAATTGGGTCCGCTTAAACAAAATGTCCACTCTTGGGCAGCAGCAACCCCTGAACGACTTTAGCAACGACCACATCACAGCCCTCGTATGACTAGTTTATTGGAGACTATGATCATGGACTATGAGCAAGGTTTTCCTACGATGACAAGGAAAAGATTTTAAACCTAAATAATTTTAATGTTAATCCCTTGTATGATCAAATTGGAGATGTGGATCAACTAGGAAAGATGCATGACTTTAAGGGCCTTTCAGGAGGGTTTAGAATCGTTAGCATACAATAATAATAACAATGCCATTCAGTAGGAAGGTCATACGACATAAAGATTTTGTAAGGAAGTTTTTTCCTTTAACAAACATACCTTCTTAAGCCAAATTCCACTCCATGTTAGGCGAAAATCTGGATCATGATATATCTTTCAAAATTTTAACTGTATTATCCTGGCTTCTTTTTTTAATCACTCATTTCATTCCTCAGAAAGAGAGACAAGAGCAAAAGACACTACACATTTTGAAACTTCAAGGAACTTCCTTACTGGAAAATTGTAGGAAATGTTCTCTTTTTGGGCGGTACTTCGAGCAATCTGTTTCCACTTGATAATAGAGGAAGCTAATAAATCCTTGTTGCACAATATAACAGTTTCCTGCACCATGCTAAATTGTTCCAAATCAAGCTTGCTATCAATAAAGCTTGTAAGCATTGCATTGAGTCCAACTTCTAATTTTTGGCACCAATCCTGAATATGCCTTCGTTTCTGCTGCTAGTATATTTGCAAGTCCATTGACCTAAACAGTTACTCTTGCCCTATACAGTTTAGTTTTCTATATTTTGACACCGTTCAGTTGATTGTGTGCCTCTGCTGATCTCTACTCTGCTCCCAAAAATGTGTGTAGTAAGCAGTACAGCTAAATTTAAATAAGATTCATTAAAGAATGATGACCCAGCTGGAAAAGAGACTTGACTTTAATTCTGTGCCAACATGTCCACAAAACCAATACTACAAAGTCTCTGATTGGCCCTATTTGTAAGCGACAAAAGCACGTTGTTGCTAAAAATCAAGTTCCTTTTTTCCTACGACCTGAGCCTTCCACTATTAAATAGCAAATCCTTAGAGAAAATCTGAAGGTTCCCTGTCTGAAGAATTTTAAAATTCAATTGGTTGGATTGGATTGTGATAGACTACTACCTACAGCTATCGTTACAAGGATATTAGCTACTGACAATGGATTAGTTTGCAATCCTTTTTCTTGGATTCTTTCATACTAACGACTAATCGGTTCATTTTCCACCCCTCACTTCGACACCGAAACCTGAAGAGCTGGTCAAAATTAAGTTATTCATACATGCTTATTTCCTGAGACTTGAGTTTTCCACTGTTTAGAACAGAAGAGAACATAGAAAAGAGCTGGTCTCTTATTTGATAAATATTGCAAACCAATTGGCTGGATTAGATTGTAATAACCACCACCTAGAAGCATCGACCTAGAACTAATTTGCAATTCTTTTTTTTTCTTCGTCCCTTTCATATGAACAACCATCGTTTCTGTTTTCCACCCATCTATTCAATATCGAAGCCTGAATGACTGATCAAAATTAAATTGTACACACGTGTGTGTTTCGTGAGACCTGAACCTTCCGCTATTTTATAGGACGTGCTCGTTAAACATAGAGAAGATCTGAAGGTCCTTTCTTTGAACAATTTTGCAAAATAAGTGGGTAGATCGGATTGTTGAAGAGCTGGCCAAAATTAAGTTATTCATACTTGCTTGCTTCCTGAAACTTGAGTCTTCCACTGTTTAATAGAGAACATAGAAAAGATCTGGAAGTTTCTTCTCTGACAAATTTTGCAAACCAATTGGTTGGATTGGATTGTAATAACCACCACCTCCAAGGACTAATTTACAACTGATTTTTTCTTCGTCTCTTTCATGTGAGCAACCATCGTTTCTTTTTTCCACCCATCTATTCAATATCGAAGCCTGAAGCACTAATCAAAATTAAATTGTTCACACGTGTGTGTTTCCTGAGACCTGAACTTTCCACTATATTATAGGACGTGCTCACTGAACATAGAGAAGATCTGGAAGTCCTTTCTTTGAATAACTTTGCAAAATAAATGGGTGGATTGGATTGTTATAGACTACCACATAGAAGCATCGTTCGAAGAGCAATGGTTATCGTCCAAGGACTAATTTACAATTAATTTTTTTTTCTTCGTCTCTTTCATATGAACAACCATCGTTTCTTTTTCCACCAATTACTTGAAGGGCTTCACGATTTTCCTTAAATGTTACGAGGGAGCGTTTTTATATTCGCGGAATGAGCGGGTTGTAGGGGGGTGATTAGGCGCATTAGGGGCGTGGCCTGTGCAGCGACTCATAATTAGTATAAATACGAAGTTTCATTGTTATTAGACAGTTAGTCTTTGAGCTATCGTCAACCAAGTAACATAATCAGGAGTGAAAAGTGAAATATGGAAAAAATCGAATATCGTGCCGTTATAAAGTTCCTTACCAGGCAAGGAAAATCAGTCGCGACCATAATGAATGAGATGTCATTGGTTTACCGCGACTCTTGTCCAGGAAAAACCATGGTGTACAAGTGGCATAGTTTATTTAAACAAGGAAGGGAATCCCTTGAAGACGACCCGAGGCCGGGCAGGAGCATTGAGGTGACCAGCACTTATCCAAAAAGTTGAAAAAATTGTACTCGAAGATGCTCGACTAAAGAAGAAACTACTCGCAGAAATGATTGGAGTATCCGATACAACAATTTTTAAAATCCTACACGATCATCTCGGCATGTCTAAGGTCAGCACAAGATGGGTGCCGAGAATGCTCACGCTGCCGCAAAAACAACAGCGCGTAGAGTGTTCGCGTGCATTTTTGGATCTCTGTAATGAAGACAATGATGGTGTATTGAGTCGAATTGTTACTGGAGACGAAACTTGGTCCAAACAAGACCCCATGCAGTGGCATAAAAAGGGCACAGCACCTCCCAAGAAATTTAAAGTGTCACGATCAGCTGGGAAACTCATGGCAACGGTATTTTGGGACTCGGAAGGAATATTGTTGATTGATTATAAAGATAAAGGTGTTTCTATAACCGGAGAATATTACGCTTCAATATTAGAGCGACTAAAAGAAGCCATTAAAGAGAAAAGACGGGGAAAATTGAGGAAAGGTGTGCTGCTTTTGCACGACAACGCGCCCGTCCACAAGAGCCGCGTTGCGTTAGCTGCCCTGCATAAGGTGGGCTTCGAAATTGTGAATCACCCACCCTACAGCCCAGACCTGACCCCGAGTGATTATTACCTGTTTCCTGCGGGTTAAAAAATTTACTGCCGATGATGAAGTCAAGGAGGCAGTTTCGGCGTATTTTGCAGATAAAGAGAAATCATTTTTTTATGAGGGTATAAATAAGTTAATTGAAAGATGTGAAAAATGTATCCGTTTTGCAGGTGAATATATTGAAAAAGAAAAATAATTTGGTTTTTTTATTTCCACCCCTTATCCCCCATTCCGCGAATATAAAAACGCTCCCTCGTATATACAAATTATATTATAAATCATTATTTTACCTGATCATTTCTTATTTCGTTTATTTAATTCTATCATAGAAGAGCGCGAAATTTAAAATAAAACATACGACGATGATGGAGGAACTTATACTCTTGTACGCGATCTGTTGAAACGGCACCTTTAACTATGGAGGCGGAGGAGTGCCAGGCGTTTTAGAGTCCCATATCCTCATTTTATGCCGTTGTGTCGTGTTTTATGGACGTGTCCTCTCCTCTAGCCGGGGCAGTTATGTTCGACAATAAAGGACGAATATGACTTCGGTTGTATTTGTTGCGAATGGACTATCTCCCGAGTTCGACCGTATATAAAATGTATAGAATAATTTATTTGCGACTGCTGCGACCTTATCATATACACATGTATTACGAGGACTTACATGCATACAATATCGAATTTATTCCCCTGTGTTCTCATATGTGTCAGACGGTATATCTTAGAATTTACATTAAAATATGATTTGCCATATTAGTTTTGTCATTACAACGATTTATAAACGCGATTCAGACTAATGTATGTTCTTGTGTGATATATTCGGTTTATGCATTAGATTCGCAGCCATATACAGTCTGTAAAACAAGAGAAAAAGGTCTCTAGAAACATCTAAACAACACAAAACTCAAAATATATGCGTGTAGATAAAATCTACATTATAGTCCCTAATGCGCACTAGATTCAATATGGGATCCAGTCTCCATCGTTGTCGATGATCGCTTGACAACGACGCTCCATGCTCGCGACCAGATTTTCGGCGTAACTAGTAGATAGGGATCGCCATATCTGTCGGAGATTCCTCGACAGTTGCTTGAGTGTGAAAGACCGTTTATTTTGCAGCTTCTGCTTCATTATTGCCCACACGTTTTCTATGGGATTTGCATCCGGGCTTTGAGAGGGCCATTCTAACGTTGAGATACCATTTTCCAATTTCCATTCCGTACAACGCCGACTCCGATGTTTCGGATCATTATCCTCTTGCAAAACCCACTGATAGTTATTATGGCCAAACCACTTTGTCGCAGATGGAATGAGACCCTTTTTGTACAATTTTACCATTCTTTCCGCGTTCAGGTTTTCTGTAAACACACACAATGTTCCAAAACCGCGGATATTGAAGCATCCCCACACATGAACTTTAACCGGGTGCTTTACTGTACGTTGTACAATCCTGTCATATTGCGTAGACCAAGCTCTTTTTGTGTGTGACCACGCATGAAAAGAAGCCTCATCTGTGAAGACGACATCGGACCAATCTCGCTGACCGTTGTTAGTCGCCCAGGCGCGGCGCGTTTCTCGATGCCGATCCGACAGCAACGGTTTCATTATCGTACTACGATATTTTATACCACTTTCACGTAGGCGATTTCTAATCGTCACTATGCTGACATTAATTTGTTTATTTTTTAATTCAGATTGCCCTTGTCGCAACGTGTAATGGGGTTTTCTTTTGAATAAACTAATAATCGCCTTATCCTGCTTTCTCGTAGTCTTTCTTTGTTTACCGCGACCAGGAAGGTCATCAACTGTTTTGGTAGCATTATACCTTTCTACCCATGTTCTTACAAACCCCTCTGACTTTCGCAAATATCTTGCTGCACTCGCTACAGACATTTTGGGGCCTTTAGGGTGACTACACAAAAACACAGCTTCATAGCGTTTTAAATATACGGCACTCATAACTACACTTATTCCGTTTCCTTCGGCGTACGAAATAAAACTGCTGTTAAATATGTAACGCGCATTAGGCATAAGTACCCCTTACCCCAAGGTCACATTAATGATGTTTATTTTGTAACCGTACGCAGGTAGTTGTCCGCTTTCTCTTGTTTTACAGACTGTAGGTATGTAACATATTTGCTTAAGATTTTGAAAAACTTCTTCTTATTACTTCTTCCACCATACTTTCTATACGACCACCTACACTAAAAAGCAATCGGTATTCACTTAATCGTGACATTAAATAATTATCACACTGCGACCGAAATTGTCGAATTGATTACGCTTGATTCCAATTTGTCTATTGGGTATGTGGAATTAATGTAACTGCTCCGACATAACAAATGAAGTGATTTACGATTATTTTGGCTTTATTCTAACGATATTATTAGTTTACACGGATAGTTTGACACCGGTAAGCAGGCTTCCACAATAAAATACATGTTTCGTTATAAATTATATTATTGTTGTCCGATATGGAAAATACCCGTAAAATATTGAGCGTGTAATAGTCAATATTAATATTCTATACATATGTATGGTATATTTATGTGTCTCCACGCTTACATGCTAACCATATTTCTATTACTTGAAAGTCCTGTTCACTAACGCTATTATCGTGTAGCAATTTATAACGAAACATTTATAGAGAAATGCCTCACATGATTCTGGCTAGATTGGCCAAACATTATGATAAGATTATTTATAGGAATTCGTTCTTGGGTTTAGTGAAAAATTGAATCGCTCCAGCTTAGTTAATTTGGAGGATTTCGAATAGATGGGTAGACTTGAATGGTTCCCAGATGATGTATAAATCCTCAATTGAATGGTAAGGGAATAAAACAAGAAATGTCACAAAATCTATATTTGGAGAAAATTGAGTTTTAAGTTTTATTTCCTAAACACTAAAGTAGTAATACATTTTACTGCAACGAAAATAATAAAAATAAAAATTACATTATATTAGAAGTGGCCACGTACACCTTATGCTTCTTCTTCTTCCTCTTCTTCGTCTTCTCTTCATGCTGTAGTTGCGTGTAGTACACTGCAGCATCTGGGTTTTCACAAAAAACCTTTAAGGATCTGAAGATTCATATATTTGTCCTCATCTATGGCAAGGAGTGCTAAAAATAATCATAGTATATTTTTAAAATCACAATACAAAATCATATTCTTACCATGGTACTTAGATGAAGGCAGGAAAAATTCATTTTCAGCAAGTCTCAAGTTGTTACTGTTTGTTTTAACAGCTTTCATGATAGGCTGCTGCAACCATGGTCCATTATAGCTTGAACGGAAGGATAGTAGGCGGATATGTTCCTTGGAGCAGCAAATTTCCCTTATAGTTTGTGTAGGGAAAGGGCATTTGCGGAGAAATTTATCCTTGAAAAACTCACTCCAACCTTTAACCATTCCTTGGTCGACTTCCACAACAGTAAATGGAGAGGGTTTGTTTCTGGAAGAGCGTAGAAGATCATACCACTCGTCAGGTAATTCCATCCTTTTTTTTTAATTAACAATACCCATATTTTTATCGCACTCTAAATATGAGTGGCCCCTTATAGGAAAAGTGATTTTTATCGACTCGAGCCGTTTGACAGTATGTACCATGAAGTGCATGAACCTGAACATACTGAAGTTTTTGTTCTGTCCACCGGCCGAGTCACAAAATATATGCAAATGTTTCACTTCGGGTTGAAGATAATTCATAAGGAAATGAAAAAGGAAAGAGCAAACTTCATCCGACCCTCTCTTAGCAATATTCTCTGGATATGTGTAAAAGAGTGCCATGCTTGAAGCAAGAACATGTATGTCAAAGGAATACATGCGGACAGCTGTCTAAGGTAATAGACATCATTGGTTGGTATATTTGGCAAATTATCGTTTTTTTGGAAGTCCATTGCAATGGCTTCAAAGTCCGTAGTCGTTTTTGCTCGCTTTTTTGCCTCTCTTTTACTATCATAAAATGTCTGTGCCTTTCGTTTGTGTAGTTCGTTTTCTGTTTGTAGTCTCCTGATTTGCTGTTCGGAATTTCCTTTCTTTTGTTACTGATTTATTTCTGCAGTGCATTTATCACATGTACTACACGTATCTGTTCTTGGGTAGCCAAAACTTATGTTAAATTTCGTGTTGAATACCGTTCGGTATGTATCATAGGAAATTTTTACTGATGGGTGAATTTCTTTCAACATTGAATACATTTTCTTGACATTCAGCTCTTAGGGTAGGGGGTATAACTTTTTAGAGTCATGTAAACTGTAGTGGGACAACCTGCCATTAAAAGAGTTTATATGATCGTACACTTTCTTGTAAGAATCGTCAGGAAGTTTATTCGTTAAGGCGCAATGCTTTCCTCTTTTGTCCTTTGGAGCTAGGCCCGTCTCTTTTAAGGACTTTTGTAGATACTCAACTTTCCCTTTTGTTACGCCATGAATACTTAGAAATGCTTTATAGCAAACAGGAATCTCCACAACTTTATTATCACGTTTAATTCGTACTCTGTAGGAAGAGGTGCTATCATGATATGCCGCCTCTTCCTCAGGATTGCGATTTCGCCGCCTTTGAATAACCATGAGTGAAATAAGACTGCATAAATACGCATTTTCTTCATTGTTATCAGACATGGCATTAAACGTTGATAAAAGTTGTTTACGTTCACTTTCCGTTATGTTTTCAAAACATTTCATCCTTTTGCAATGGCAGGACTCACCTGCCTCATGAGATGACAGCTTCACCTTTTTCATAACTTCCTGCATGCTTCCCGTCTTTGTCCTTTTCTTCGTCAACACACCTTCACAATGCGTTTCCTCTGAACTCATCTTGAAGACACCTTAACCTCTCTTTACACTAACACGCTCAAATCTAACTGCAAGAATGAACAAGAAAACTATCACGACCCTCATACAAAGTTCAACCAATTCAAGTGTGACATTCCCCGTTTTATTCCAGTTAGGCAGGGACATTCCCAGTTTTATTCCAGTACGGTTAATTTTGTACATTCAATAAAACGGATATCTCTCGTTTTATTCCAGTGCGGATTTTTATTCAATAAGAATCGCCAACGACCGCTAGATTGCGCTAATAACCTCATTTTATAGAAAAATGGACATTCCTTGTTTTATTTCCTTACCCTTCAATTGTAACATCCTCCTTAACTTGATTTTGATGATCCTATAATCAGGTTTGATTCCTAATGAAGGTACGAATGTTTTTCCATATATGGGCTAGTATTTCAATTTTTGAAAAGTAATGGGCAATTTTACATACGTTAGGCATATCAATTGCATCCATTAAGCCGCCTAAAGTAATATATCCCACCTCTCCTGAAATTAGGCCACAATTTTTAACATATCATTCAGGTTATAACTGGATTGATAAAAAACTTTTGAAATTACCACCAGTTTGTCTCCATTTCTGGCACTTTCTGGTCGTAACTTTCTGTCGTCGAACCCAAATGGAACCAGATGAAAAAGAAACAGTTCACAGTCATTATTCCTCTCTGGCAAAACCATGAGTGAGGAATACTAACATGTCTGTATATTCTGATTAGTTCTGCTTGGAATTAGTTGTAGAATTACTCCGTCAATAAGACAGTCCCGTGCCTGCAATGGTATCTATGCTGTTTGTCTTTTAAACTTACCTCCCTCCCCTTCGCTCCCTAACAGAAATCTAACGCAGCAGATATGTCAAAAACAATTCAAGTCGAAAAAAATTAAAAATGAAACCGCAAATGCGAAACCAGTTTATGCCGGTGACAGTATAAGTTTGCAGGGAATCTTCTGACAGACTTTAGTGACCACTTTCCCTATATTCACAAACTGTAAAGTTTCAAAATTAACTTCCGTGAAGGAAGATGGGCTGTTTTTGACAATGACAAGCCATTGTGTGAAATCAAAGAACGCATGAGTCATTTTCTTGTAGCTGATAAAGCTTTTATCCTTCATAAGACTTAATCACACCTTATGCTGGTCAAAATTACGAAGGAAAGAAAACAACTGAAGACTTAGCAGGGTGAAACGATCAAGGAGATTCGACAATATCATCGCCATAAACTTACCTACCTCACAGATTCAGTGTTTGTGAGGTTTTATTGAAGCTTTCGCAAAATATTCAAGTCACCCCTGTAGTGACAAATATGTATTGTTCAAATATTTGCAAATAGAACTGTGGAATTGTTCCAGAATTAGGCAAGGTTTCTAAAAAGGTTGCTTCGTTTGCAAAATTTAAGAAATATGTTGGAAGAATGTTGTAATAAAACTGGTCTTCATAAATAAGTCGGGTAGTATGATGGTCTTCGTCGATCCAATGTCTAACAGACAGGCATAAGTTCTTCCTTCCAAAGTAATGTTTATGTTTTCTTGGAGCCTCCATGCACCGGAACAACTCGATTTATTTCTGTCATCCTGGCTTTCCTATAATTCCAGCTCTTCTTCTTATCTACAATCCTTCGGACAACTTCATCCACAACAGACAATCGTCCGCGGCTTCGAGAAGGTTGTTGTTGAAACCGTTTCAACTCCAGTGTGTGTGCTAAAACCTTAGGCTTGTTGGGTTTCGGTATCTCAAAGATTATCCACAAACGTCTGCATTCCTAGATGTTCTGTGAAACTTTCCGGCGTTGTTGGACAAACGAGTCGAACCTACCAGGCAATATTCGCTTCAAATTCTTGAAGCTTTCCTCCCTTGCTCTGCATACTTGCTCTAAATAAGAATAACCATATCTCATTTCCAATCGCTTAATTAGTTTAAAATAGTCTTTCCGTTCTTCAATAGATAATTTTTGCGTAATATCACTGGCATCAATTTTTAAGGCAACAAATTACTGCTAGATGACTGAGCGTTCGCCTCCACATCGACCTCGAACTACGGCACATAGGTTAGCCATGATATTCTTCCATCAAAAGTTGGAGGTTTCGCTTATCTTTTTCATGGCTGTGATATTCCTATTGAAGCGCTCTCGTCTCTGGATGCTGTCACTGGTAAGTAAAGTTGGGCCAATGGCTATCTGCAGTTTGATACGCACTTCTTAAATATGCGTTGGCGCCGGCCCAAAAGAAAGTACAGATTCCAAAAAAAATAAATACACAAACTGCAAAAAACAACGGAAACCGCAACGCACCTACCTGCTACCCTTAAATTTGTTGCCTCTCATTCGGAGCGCCTGCCAGCTGCTGTGGAGACGGCGTGGTTCGAAAGTATAGTTCGAGACGTCAGTACCCAGAAGTAAGAAAAAGGCGCCACTCAATTTAATTTAAGCTCCGTCGAGGTCGTTGAGTAAATTGAGAACCTCTGAGGTGGGACGGAAGAGTAGTGGGTAGGGTTCGAGCGCACGGTATTGAAATAAAAAAAAAGTCGACCGAAAACATTAAGGTGAGTCACGAGACCGGATTTACTCTAATTTAGGCGAGGGTGAGCTGTCATAAAAAAAACACAAGTCCACCTTCAAGTTGTAAAGTAAGAATATATTTACAAAAAAAATTAAAAAATACCGTTAGGTGTGCTTTCCCCCGAAATAAGGTAGGCAACCAGCACAATTCCGAACGTATCCTGTGGGTTGTTATTCAAAGTACAAATAACGAAAATCGTACCAAATTAATAAATTACCCGCAACAGTACCGTGGTGCACCAGAGTTTGCCGCTTACAACAATCGTTTACAAAATCATAAATATAAACCAACCCGTTACACAAGGTTGATATCGGTACCAAAAACTACAACAATTCTAAAGCTAAAATGCACTTGGTGCCAACGAATAGTCCCCACTGTTAAGTTACAAAATATACAAAACAAAAAAAACTAACAGGCCTGCACGGCCAAAAAAACAAACACCGGGCTAGGTGAAGCCCTACCTGGTGGATTTACAAATCTACCAAGAAATACGTGCTACCAAAATGCAGCGTTTAATCATCAACTGTGTGGCTTAAGGCCCAACGAGTATTAAAGACTATGCCGGAGGGGCTCAAAATAATTAACAAGAAAATTTACTATTTAAAATTAAAATTTAGACCTCTAACCTTGAACGTAGACTTCTACAATTTCACACAAAATATTACTGATAGCTCGATGGTACGATGGTGACTACGAGTCCGGTTGATTCCCACGCTGAACTGGGATCTCCACGGAAAAGAAAACAAAAAGACTCACTCCCAATCTACCTCGTGCACCCAGCTCAGACTTGTAGCGACGCTAACGATCCTATACATTGAACACCTTACCCAAAATTTATGTACAGGGATTCACCAAAAATAAATTCTCGTCGGGGAAGATAAAAACCCCTTCACTAGAACCTCTAAAAGAAACATATAAGATAGACAAATCTAATAAGAAAAAAAAAGGAAAGGACTGCTTACCGAATTAAATTCGAGGCGAACCAAAAACGAGACGCAAAACGGACTTCAAGAAGGACGCTAAGATGCTTGAGCGGCGAAGAAAGAACAATGGCCGCTCACAATGTGCTAATAATCCAATCCGCCCAATGGCGTCAAATCAACGGATATTTACCAAGGCAAAACGCTAATAACCATTCCAAATACCAAAATCCGCTGATAAAGTTACGTAGCCGGTGAACAAATCCGACAATTCGTGGCTTAAAATTTCTCCATATTACCACCAGCTACAAATTAGCACAAGCCGAAAAGAACGTCCCCTCACTTTAATGTCCGCTCAGTGAATCCGCGACCCTCGTAAGTAAGCCGTGTGCCATGAATCTACGCGCAGCACCCCGAAGACAGCTGAAGATCGTCATGCGCCATCTAGCGATAGTTTCACGAAGGAACGCCACGACAACTCTCAACTAATTCAGCAACAAAACGAAGTAGTAAGAAAAACTTAAAAGAGATTAATTCAAAATAACGCGAAAGAGCGTCCAAACCTCAATTATACAAATAATACATATATCCCGATTTAAGTAAATAGTTCCCTGCAAGAAAGCGCGACAAAGTACGCAACTGTGAAAAGTAAAACTCCCCAGGGTATTAGTGACAGATCAAGTCGTACATAACCTGCAACGATGTCAAAAGACAGATAGGCTGAAAGAATACCAAAGCTATGAAATTAACCCAGGTAGGTGTATAAAACAAATACTAATTGAACTAACTGAAGCAATTGTAGCAAATGAAACTCTGAACTCTAAAATCCTGAAGAGAAAACGTAAGCAGTGTACGACAAGACCGAGAGAAAACGCCAACTGATGGCTTTAAAAGCAAATGTTTATATTCCCTAAATTAGCATCGGCTGTTAATAAATAAATGCATCCATCAATAACGATAGGGCTCGCCTGACAAAAATAAACCATTCGTAGAGTGTAAGTTCACTCTACGCAGTCTCACCTAAAGTAAAAAAAGGAAATATAGCCGCAAGATGAAATATGCATCAGTCTTCAACACCCGAAACAGACCTATATTACAAACAAAAACCTTTACACAGTCACGTAGCAGGTAAAATTATAAAGTAGGCTAAGTTCGCAGTAAACTAAAGCGAAATCTTTTGGGTCACCAAAATAAAACGTAACAAGTTCTTCCATAGATTATAGTATAAATCTCCACCTGGGACTACTTACAGATCCGGAAGCACTGCTTTAGTTACCGACGTTTGCTCATCCCTCTCTTCCAATTCGTGTTTTGAATCGGCCTCTTTTAGTTTATCCAATTTTAATTGCTTACCAGTCATCTTTTCTGTGACCACTCCACACCTAACACCAGTATAATAAAATTGGTATTCAGATTTATTCAAGAACTTGGAAGAAATTAAAAATAACTTGTCTATTTTGATTGGCATTAATGCCGACAACACCACTTTATCTTCCCATTCCCATCAGCACTCTCCAAACATTTATTTTTTTGACATTGTGTGATTATTGGTTATCCTCTATGTCTTCACTGATTCATTCTAGTCCAATAAGAAGCTGTATATTCCAATAGGAAACAAAATTGAACTAACAAATTAGATCGTTTTCCATTGTGGATTAATCTGAATGAAATTTCTCGCTTTATTGAATTTATTGATTACACTTTCTGCATTGAAATCATGTTTATGTAACAACTATTATAACCTTAGGAAATACATATAAAGGAAAAACGAGAATCCATCAACAAGAAAATAATTAAGTGAAAATTACTGTGTGATCGTTAATAATTATAACCACTTACAAGCGATAATTCTGAATTATAAAATCATATACTTGTATGCATTAATAAATGGAATACATTTATGTGGAAATGAAAATAGACGCAGAAATTTATATATAAGTCTAGTGCACTCAAATTATTTCAAACCACTTTTAAAGAAATAAGTCGTTTTCGACATGTAATAACAACAGATTGAATCTAGCGTTATTACAAGCATAAAACACGTTGAAACTACACATTATCCATTATAATAGACTAACTTTACAGTTGGCAGTGCGCATTTTCGTTGCGTGTTTCATTAAACAAAACGGAAATTGTTTCGATTTACCTTTGCATAAATTGCATCCTTCTAACTGGAAAGAGAAATTTCTCACATTTCTTATATAGGTTTCCTATAAACGTATATATTATGCACCGAACGCTAATTGGCTCAAGTTGATTAAAAACATTATTTATACTTGTTATCAATTAAAAGTACCATAAATATACACTTAAACGATGGGTACTTGAGTTATTTACGACATTCTTTAGGTGTTTTATATTTCTTTTCCCGAATGATCGTCTCAGGCGTGTATACGGGTAGTAGCCTAGGCAATTAGACTCTAAAATTAGGTCTGTCCAATTAATCGGTTCTAAAAAGTACGAGTGTGTAAAAAGATGTCGTTTTATTTGGTATTTTTTTTTGTATTAGGTCTAGTGTATAAACTGCATAGGTGTATAAGTTTTTGTCTAAAAAAAATAATTGTATGAAACTCAAAATGTTTTATTATTCAATATACTCTCCTCTTATTTGATCTTACGACAGTTCCACGCCTTCTATCCATAATTTTTTCTCGTTCAGTGGTCAGTAACGTCGAATAATAATTCCCAGTTATTGTTCCACCCTCCTCCAGAAAATTAATCATGATTACTCGATGGCAATCCCAAATAAACTGAAGCAACAACTTTTTGGGCAGGTTTTTGAAGACGAAACTTCTTAAGCTTTGTAGAACCAGAGTATCTTCATTCCATCTATTGCTACTTTGTTTCTGGGTGGTGCTTCTACCCGTGGACGCTTCTGATCAACATTCAGACATTTGGGACTCCATTTTCCCATGTCCAAATCGACACGAACTACTTAATGATGGCTCGATACTCCAATTTTTCAATTTTCAAAATTTTATTGTGCAACTTTGGTTTGCCTTTTTGACTTGAAACTTTACTCTGACACTCCTAATATGAGGACACAGCAGTTTTGCCAACCATTGTCTCAGCATCAACTGTTAACGACACAGCAACGTCTACTATTCACCTACAGCAATCCGATGATGGTGTGGGATCTATTATAACAAACTTATTGGGTATTGGCATCATTAGATGCAGTTTTTGGTCCTCATTTCCCGTAAGTAAGATGCTCAGGTTTTGACATCGCTTCAATTTCGTCATAATTTCTGCAAAACTCCAAAAAAAAAAAAACGAAAAACAGAGTAGTCAAGAAGCCTAACCTGAAAAGGAAGCCCAAAATGGCGTCAAAGTTTGTTGCCACATTTTAAGAACTAATCAGACTTTGAGGAATTACTTTAACTGGATTTTAGCTGGCATAGGTTTCAATCAAATCATTTATAAACCGAGAAGACTTACATGGACATCATCATGAGTCGGAGGTCTTAGAGTTGGATAGTTTCAATTGTGATTCATTATTGAATGGAGTTAGCATTAGCATATAACCCATATTATTAATTCACGTTGATTTCCTCAATGTTAGCAAAGAAGCGCAGTAACAAAAGACCTTGCAATCTAGCAGCGTTGAATATTGCCCAAAAAGAAACCACAAATTCCTTTCTAATGCAGTACTGTACAAAGAATGATACTTAAGATGTTTTTTTTTGTTTTTAAGTGAGACTCCTGCATTAATTAATTATATTTTCCAAAATTAACAACTGATGAGTGAGATCATGTGCAATCCATTAGAAAGCATTGGTATCTACAAGGATTCTAGTGGAAATAAAATAAGGATTGGCCGACTTTATCAGGATAATAGAGATTTGGGTTTGCCAGGTTGGTCGTCTACCCTTGCCTGTGCAACAAGAGTCTTGTATTACTGAGTCTTAAAGTAATAATTTTCTAACACCTATGGGTATGTGCTGCCAAACCCATCTAAGAACAATTGAGGCCCAGCAAAATGAAATAATGAGACTGATCGTGAACGCGCCTTGGTTTATCCGCAGCACTGACACAGATGGGATCTGGAGATTCGATCCCTTTTCCAATATACAATATTGGCCAAAAATATAGCAAGTTTGTCTAAGTGATATTTATTTATTTGTAAAATACAGAAGCACAAAATTAAAGCAACTCGTAAAACATTTCTTATTCTTTATAATAATTACAAATGAAGCAGTCCTTTAATATTTTGTGTGGTACCTCTCAGCAGCTATTATTAGATTCTAAAGTCTTTCTATTAATCTATGGTCAATTTGATTCCAAGTAGTGCTTAACGCTTCGAAGAATTTATTCGAATTTTTTTTTTAATCGCGAATTTTCCTATCCACAATAAAATTGCCCACAGATTCTCTATGGGGTTCAAATCTGGGGACTGCGATGATCAAGCCATAACATTAATTTTGTTGGTTCTAAGCCATCATTAACCATTGGCCCATTATCTTCAAAATGTCCTTGTATACATATTGATCTATTATGTCATGAATTCTATGGAATGGGCCCATTTTAACGAAAGAAAGCAGCCTCAGACCATCACCGAACCACCGCCATGTTTTACTGTGGCAATTCTATATTTAGTGTTCAGTCGCTCACCTTTTGAACGCTTTACGTGACAAATATTGTCACTTTTTATTAGAACACTAAACACTTTAACCCACTGAACACCAAACAAGTTTTAACTAAAACACCTGGGTGTTTTAGTTAAAACTTGTTTGGTGTTCAGTGGGTTAAAGTGTTTAGTGTTCTACTTCTGCACCAAGAGATCCAGTGAAGAACTTTTTATTAAATTAAATTTAAATTCGCCAATCACTGACAGTCCATATAATATGCGATTTTGCAAAGTCTAATCGGGCTTTGATATTCTTCTTGGATAGTAGCGGTTCTCTTGCAGGACGCCCACTCATTAAGTCGGAGGAATTTCACTATACTGCTTCAAAACGGCCGAAATTTGGGACGAAGAAAGAAAAGGGTTCTCGCGAGCAACTTTTATAATTTATTTATTGAAAAATTTCTAGTTTTCTTCGGCCTGCCAGGATGTCTAATTGCATCCGCGTCTTTCTTTTTCTTGTAGGCGTTAATAATCCGATTTATTTAGACAAAAGCTTGATGAAATTTCTATCTGTGATTTACATTCGTTGTACAGCCTTATTATTTGTTTTCTAACTTCATTTGCAATAGTTTTGCCACAACCCCTTAAGACAGCTCAACAAGTACTGGCGTATCAAACTCCGAACCGGTAATCCCACTAACGTCATTAATATTCTACAACTCCGCAATCAGTAGGAGCTGCATTCATAAAGACGAAAAAGGAGCTTAGAAGCTTCATTCAGTCTTATAAGGAGCAAACAGGACCACAGAAGGATACTAAATTTACCACGAACAGAACTATGAGTCTCATCACTTGCAATTTTCATAGAGACAGAGTCAGAATCTTAAAAGTTTAAATTAGCAGTACCTTAGTATAGTTATTACTCCTGTTCAGGAATCCTGAAGGAGCAATAGGAGAGTCTCTAGCTTTCGGGATACATCAGGATAGATTATTCAGAATTTTTTATTGCATACCTAGATGTAGAGTACATAATAATGAAAACATTCAAGTCAAACTTCATAGGCAACGCTCTATTATTCGTGCTTGAAGTCGTGTCGATGCTTGAGCACGCGATTTTGACAGATTTGTAATGACATTTACGTCAAAATCGCGTGCTCAAGCATCGACACAACCTCAAGCACGAACTATAAATACGACCCTTAGTTGTTTTCAGAATAAAGTTACACATCGATCAAATGGGGCCTATTGTTTCGCGCCCTGTTCGATTCACACCTTTCATGTTTGGGGGCGTTCATGCGTTCGGTGCACTTTCGTTTAATACATTGCAACGGAAGCCGCTCGCAAGTTCTCGGATCCACACGCCGCCGCGTAAACACGTGGGTTCCGTAGGGATATCCATTGTCAATGTTGGCAACGCGCCTGCCGGAAGTTGCGTGGATTAGTTTTGAAGGCGACCGTCGCGTAATGCCGTAGCGCTATTTTAAGCCTACACTATATACCACAGAGCCGATTGTCAACGAGCTTTGAAGTCGAACCTAATTAACTTCGATTCTTTATGGTGGGTGCATTGTCAACAAAGTGTTGAAATAGTGCTACCGCCCGTTGGCCTCGACGATATTGCCGTCGTCCTTCTTCCACGTCTTCTTCTAGCCGGTCGGCTCGCCGAGTTCATTCGGATTTCGCGCGTACACGCAGACATCAGAATGGGATTATGAATGGTCATTCCGTTTATGATTGAGGAGACCCGGGGATTTGTGAAGAATTTTTCCCTCCGTAGGTAGTTATTTAGCTATGCTGGTGTGCTTTGGATTCTTTCCAAAGCGAAATTCGTCGGATTTTTTTCGTCTGGAAGATATTATTATAGAAATTAATTCAGTTGATTTGTATTCTGGCTTTGCGGTTTTTTGTTGAGACCTGATTCAAATTAATTATTGTAAAATATTCGAAGATTTCGCGCAAGCTCTTTTTTTTCAGTTTGAAGATTGGGAAAGATTAACCGCAAAAGATTTTTAATTCTTTCACTGAGGAATAACTTTGCACCAATTTGAACATTCCACTACAAACTTAAAAATTGCCACACTATGCGGCTTGGTAAACCTTTAATTTTTACAAACGAAGAGGAAAAAGCTTTTGTATCCTGCATCATCGTGATGAGCAATTTGGGGTTTGCGTTGGACCAGCAGGATATAAGATATATTGTCTGGGCTCATTTAAGAAAAGTTGGAAGGGTAGTAGCAATATTTAGAGATAATATCCCGGGCAATGATTGAGGCAGATTATTTGTGGCACGACATCCAAAATTATCCGTCCGATTCGTATCGAATATAAAGAAAAGTCGTTTATCAATCAGTGAAGATATGATCAAAGAATATATTGATAGTCTCTCTGATATTGTTGAAAATGTATTTGACGGATGACACGGGCACAAAGAAATGTGTGGTTAAGCGTGGCACCAAATACCCCACCAAAATTTGTAACAGTTCTAAGACAAACTTATCATTAATGATGGCTGGTAGCGCTGATTTGATGGACTAACGTTTGAGGAATGGTTTTTTTTCTTTAATGTTGCCTAGATTGAAGAAATTGGTAAAACTGTACTCATAGGAGATAATCTCTTGTCCCATGCATTTTCGAAAGTCATCAAAGAATGTCAGCAGAATGATATAGCTTTCGTATGCCTTGCCCCAAATAGTATTCACCTCACCCAAACCCTGGACGTCGCATTTTCTGTCCTATGAAATGTGCATCAAGACAAATTTTATTAGCCTACAAAAATACATCTAGTGGAATAAAAAATGCCACTCCACAAAAACAGAACTTTCCTGCCTTGCTTAAGGAATGCTTCGGGCAGAGAAATTGACGAAGCTGAAAGAAATTCTATTGAAGGAAGTGTCAAGGAATTTTTAGAAATAAAGTGAACGAAATAAAGTGAATGAGAGTGAAGTGGTTGTTTCTGCATTATCTGACCACTATGCGCAGCTAATTTCCAATTTGGTAGAGCGACGCATTGTGAAGGACGATAATTTGCAGTTACTTAGAGAAAGTATTGGCAGGATTGACTGGACGCGTATTGAAGGGCAATCTGACATTAACAGCGCCTATTCCAGATATGTCGAGGCTTTTGGCGATGTAGTTGATGGAACATGCCCAAAAGTGAAAGACAAAATTAACAGCAGTGGCGACATGAACAACTGAATAACAAATGAAATAAAGCAAAAATGTCTAATCAAACCGCAACTGCATGAGGACATGAAGGACAACATTGTAAGTGCAGAAGAATACAAAAGCTATTGTAAGAGCCTTGCAAATGATATACATATCCAAAAACAAACGTCTAACTCTGTATTTATTGAAAATTCTAAGAATAAAACGAAAGCGGTCTCGAGTTTGGTAAGAAAAATAACTAGTAGAAATGTGAATGGACATTGCATTTTGAATGACATTGAAATTGACGAGAGTAGGAGAGATAAGGTGATGAATGTGTCACTGGACATAGGAGCGTCACCGAGTCCCTGTTCACTGTTTCTGAGTCCCACTACACCCAATGAAGACAGAGAGTACAATACCATAGTCCATATGAAAAACAGCGTTTCGTCTGTGCATGGAAGCCTCGACATTTCCAGATGACGTCAGAAAATCTTCTATAACACTAAGACCGATATCTTTGCTGCCTAATATCTCAAAAGTATTCGAAACAGTTATTTATAGTAGACTATATTAATTCTTAAAGAAACAGAATATTTTTAGTAATAACCAAAACGAATATCTGAAAGAACGATCAACGACAAGAGCGATTTATCAGCTTTTAACACTTGTGTTACATGGGTTCAATTCCGGTGAGGAAACGTTGGGTATCTTCATGGATTTATCAAAGGCGTTCGACAGTATAAACTTTGAGAAGCTGTACATAAAACTAGAAACGGCAAGAGTGAGGACCAAAGCCTTGGACCTTATCAAATCTTACTTAACCAATAGACAGCAACGTACGCAAATGAGAAATTTGACAACAGGTAGAATGGTACATTCGCAATAGCAAAATATACGTAGAGGTCTACCACAGGGGTCAATCTTGGGACCACTCTTATTCCTGGTCTGTGTTAATGATCTACCTCAAGTGTCCAAATGTAGTACGATATTGTACGCCGATGATACATCATAAGCAAAGAAAAACTAGCAAGAAAAGAAGTAACAAAAACATTAGAAAAATATGATGACTGGTTCATGAAACACGACCTACAACTAAATGTTAAAAAGACACATTTACTTAACTTTAGCTACTTCAAACAATCTCCAAAATGTATTAAATATAACAATGAAGTATACTCACTACGACGGACAATGTGAGGTTCTTGGGAATTGTCTTGGACTCACAGCTGAATTGAAAGCAACACATCAATTATTTGGCTTCCAAGATTTCGTCATTTGGTTATGCGCTCCGGATTATTTGCGAATAGCAGAATTGAACATACTTATAATACACGTAGTGACAAAACACACGATCTGTTAACAGTAAAAGCTACAAAAGGGACAATTGACCTACCCATTTAACTGAAGAGTTTGCGAACTATTCACTGCTGACATATCTTGCTAGAGTGGTCTTCTACAGTGTCCGAAATTTTCTGAGTACGCAAGTGCAATTTTGACTCGGTCACTTTACTCGAAGTGTAACCAATTAAAAAGGCCATAAATTCAGTTTGGAAAATTACTTTTACTCAATTCAAAGTACAAAATGTGTAAAAATAATACAAAATTCAGAAACAATTTACTTTTGCTCGATATGACCACCTTTTGCCTTGACTATGGCCTTGAGACGGTCCAAAAACGAATCGCAAGCTGCCCGAATGTGACTTGCAGGTATTTTGGCCCACTCGCGGACAATGGCTTTTTTCAACGACTCGAGACTGGTGTATCTTTTAGTTCGGACCTTGCTCTCCAAAATGGCCCAAAGAGAATAATCCATCGGATTCGCATCTGGTGAATTCGAGAGCCATTGTGTGGACGTTATGAAGTTCGGAACGTTGTTCTTCAGCCATTCTTGGTTCACTCGAGCTTTATGAGACGGTGCCGAGTCCTGTTGAAACGTCCATGGTCTGTCACCGAAATGTTTATCTGCCCACGGCTTCAAAGCAACCTCCAGAATACTTTCCCGATAATATTGCGCATTTACCTTGACGCCAGGATTGATGAAAACGATTGGAGAGCGCCCATCTGCGGTTACAGCGGCCCAAACCATTATCTGTGGCGGTTGCTGCCTTCTGGTGGCCAATCGATGACTCAAATTCTCGTATGAACGGTTGGTCAAGTAAACCCTATCGTTTTGAGAGTTTACGAATTGCTCAATTGTAAAAATTTTCTCGTCAGAAAACACAATGTTCGGAAATTGACCACTTTCGGCCAAGCGAAGCAACTCCTTCGCTCTCTCAAGTCTGACTTGTTGCTGCTTCGGTGTGAGATCATGTGCCTTTTGGATCTTATATGGCTTGACCTTGAGATCATTTTTCAGTATGCGGCGGATGCTACGGTCAGATATTTTCAGTTCTTTCGCCATTTGATTGGCACTTCGTCGGGGATTTCGCTCAAGTCGCTTCTTCACTTTTTGAACCATCTCACGTGACGTTGCAGTCTTTTGATGACCACCTCCATGACGTTTTGCGATGCTACCAGTATCATTGTAACGAGTTATGGTGCGATAAACGAAAACTTTATTCACTTTAAGGTGTTTGAGCTCTCGAACAATCGCTGGTTGTGATTTTCCAGCTAAATACAATGCAATCACACTATTACGTTTGAAATCCATTACTGATTTCTTTTTTCGCGTTCACTCTCGGCAAAATGCTTTCGTGCGCTTGTAAACAATACTCTGAACTGTCATTTAGGTAACTTACAGACAGCTGATGCCCGTGCGTTAGCTGCGCGAGCGGTCTGAAGTTGGTTACACTTCAACTGCCGGACCCTGTAGTTTAGATTGGACTTTAGTGTGACTTCAATGTTTTAATTGTAAAAACTGTTATTGTTATTATTTTTATGTATTATTGTTAAACTGTTAAGCAGGGATATCTTCATTAATTTTTAAATATGAAATTATTATGTATGACGTTTCAATGTACTATTGTTCTTACTGAAATAAAGAAATATCTATCTATCTATCTAAGGATAAGAAATAACAGGAATAGATGGCATCAAGAAAAAATCGAAAAAAGTAAATGTGGCTCCAGGCAAGAGTATTACCTATGAAGACCTTCAAGAGCCCTCAACATCAGGCGTCTCTTTTTAAAAAAAAATCAGCAGAAGGCAAAAAAACAAAAAAAAAGTTTATGGTTCCGATTCCTCAAATTCCGAAAATAATGCCGATGATGTGCCTTATAAGGAATCATCCAGTGAGTATGAAGAGCACTTCAGTGATCTCGAAGAGAAAAACTGTCATGAAAACAGCAAATCTGGTCTTAAATGGAATCCTGTGAAGAAAGAAGTGGGAGAATGTATTGTTTTCACAGACGGAGGAAACTTCCTCTTTGGAAAAATCGTCTGCATTACCAAAACTGGAGCTACTGTATCCTCAATGCAGAAATGTGGAAGACTTTGCTTTGCAAGTAGCCAGAGAGACAAGATGATTTGTAATACAACTGGACAGATATCATTGGAAATATTCAAACGCCAAAACAAATTAGTCGGCGTAGTCGTTTCTCTATTCCAGAATTAAATTTTTTATGGAGCTAATTTCTCCATTTGTTTGTAAGTGTAAAGATAAAAAACTCGCCTACAGACAGAAAATCGGTGGAGACAATGTTGCCAAAACTTTAAAAGATAATTGGGATGGGCTAGATTTAGAGGTAGAGAGGTAGTTAGAGAGAAATCTGAAGCTAACAGTTTATTAAATACGTCTTAAAAAGTAAGATTTTTTAACTTGCCCATCTTATACTTGTTTAGACCTCTTCTTTTATTGGTTGCAATTTATTTACTTATCTAAAACGATCAATTGCTTACGTCAACTATAATTATATCGTCTCTCTAACGAATGAATCAAATAAACATCATAATATCCTCTTTCACCATGTGTAATGTATGCCCATATAGCTACTTTAAAAGTTCAAAACCGCATCTTGGTCGTTGACCTTCCAATCATCACAACAAAATCGCCGAGAAAGAATAACAAAAACCCGAGACACTCTTACAGCATTATTATATAATTGGTATCCTATAAACAGCTTTCCATAAACGATAAAATACGAGAGGCAAAAAAAAAAAATAATAAAGAAAGATGGTAAGAAAACGAGAAAGGAAAGAGAGAACTTGACGTCACACCAGGTGTTCGGAGAGAATTTATTTTGATGGGAGAAGGCTCGATATCAAAAGATCTTTAAAATTAGCGGCGTCCGTTACTTTGATGATGACAATTCGATGCTTCATTTGTACAACTTCCTTTTTGCGCATTCCCGTCGTCCGATTATTTACTTAATATTTTTCATATTTCATCGACTCTTTAAGGAGCCACTTCGGCCTAACCATTACGACAAACTCTCTCTCGACTCACGACGAGATCGGCTGTCAACGCCTAAATATAATGCGATTGAAGTGTACCCGAAACGTTGTGTGTATACATAGGTGATGTTCACGAAAACAGGGACGTTTCTCCTTGATGACCGGCGCTTCACATGGATTCCTTATATTTTGAAGATATAAAGTGTTATTTTATGGCATTCTTTTTTCTTTTTTTTTTGAGAAAAGGAGCGGTGTTAATTGAAACCAGATGTAATTTATTTTCTTTATTATAATAAGAACTGCAAATAAAACTGTTGAAATTTTAGAAATTGATTAATGTATTGCTGACATTTTTTGTGGCTATCTAGATCAACGTTTTTTACTGAAAAATTTCTTAGATAACGTGGCTAACACATAAAAGGTCTTTAAATAATAGTAGTTATTACTTTATAAAAACGTTTTATTTTTTCTTCAGTAACTCACAATACAAACAAATTTATTCTAGCACGTCAGAGTTTGGTACAAACGTTCTGTCTTAAAATGTTTTCCTTTTTACTTGTCTTCTGTCTTACTATTCGACTTGCAAAGAAAGGGGCAGAATCTCGATTTATTGGACCAGAGTTGTTTGTTGGCCTTACCAAAAGCCACATAAAAGCTCATCTTCAACAGTGGGAGACTAAGCAAACAATCTCCCATTGGACTAACTTTCCAAAACTAAGATAATGAAAAAAAATTATTACTTTTTCAGCTACTAAGTCTAAATCTCTGTTGGACCTCAATAATAGAGACCTTAGCACTATCACCATTTTATTCACTGGCCACGGCCCTCACAGATCGACCTATCAATAATTTAATCTGATCTACTGTTCTACAGTACTTTCTGATATCAAACTCCAACAATAATCAGCCAACATTTCACTGTTCCACTTGACCTGATAACGTTTTTCGATAAGAGAAATGTCTTGATGAAATTTCTCAACGTGTTCATCACTGACGTCGCCGAGGTTTAGAGGAAAGAAATCCAAGTGCGACTGTAACAAATGTATTTAAAAAGAAGTTCATTAACAATTGCTATGTGGATGAATGTCAGATTTTGTGTTTCCTAGAAAATTATCCATCATCTAAATTCTGTATCGTTCACTATGTCACACACTTCTTTACAGTTTTTTTTTAATAAAATTAACCATCGCTGTCAAGGACATGCTGTCTTCTTCTTCTTCATATTCATCCTCAAAGAGATTCGAAAGAGCCTCATTTTTTTCTTAAATCCAGCTTTAGAAACGTAATTTTGGATAGTGCTTTAAGAAACATTACTCCAAGCTGTTTCAATAAAATACAGCGCTTCCCAAACGTTTGTAGATTTCGAAAATTATGAGGCAGACGAAGCACCGTCCATTTTGGATAAAATATGTTTTAGAATCAAGTCTCGATTATGGCAGCAAAGTATGTACAATTGGGGTGGTAAAAAAACATATCCTTATCCAGAAATAACAATATTTTCCTCTTTTGAAACCTCATTCTGCTGTCCATGTCTAAAAGCCGCTCTTTCATTATTTCACGGGTCATCCATGCTTTGGAATTTTTAAGTGTGCGTGGACGGGCAGCTTTTCCGATCACCTTCTTCGTCACCTTTAGGTTACTTTTTATTTTGGTTAAGAAAAAAAATCTGAAACTGTGGTAGTAGAAAGTCTGATTTATTTGCAATTCCTTTATATTCCTCGTGAAGAGTTACCAACCCCCGTTCAGGGGTTGGCACATGTCTTCAGTTGGCGACATCGTGACTAAAAGATAATATAATAAGAAATGGGCAGCAAATGGATGCCAAGAAATGTTTTCATTTCTAGGAGGGAGGTGGGACTAAATCTTTGATGCTGTTGTATGGAACACAAATTTGTGAGCTCCACCATTTCTTCAAACAGTTCGTCGTTAAAGTATTGAGAAAAAAAACATTGGACTTCCTAGCCCAACTAAATCTTCAACTGTTTTCTCAAACGACTTGATATTTGGAGTTAGAAACTGGACCCCTATCCTCCAACCAATCTTTTCTTAGTTTGTTGGTTTCTTTTGCGTCATGAACTCCTTCATTACGTCTTTTTTGCGCGTTGAAGCTGAGCGTGAGGTGCTTGGGCCAGGCTCAGGTTCAGTAGGCACTTCTGGAGCAGGTACATCTTCCTAGTTTCCACAACTTCTTCAGAATCCTGGATTTCTTCATTTCCTTCTTCAAAATTTTCGTCGCCCGCAGGCAAAGACTGAGGTCCAGCTTTTATTAATTTCGCTCAGATCTTCAATTTCCGATAGATACTCGGGCAAGTGCACCATCTCCTAATATATGAATCTTCATTTGGACGACATTTTTGGAGATTATCTATATAGTAATGAATAAATATACGAACTATCACTTAATATTTGAGGCTATGTTACCCTGTACAATATATATAAGCACTAATGGTACCTGTCACACACAAAACTGTTCACTTTCGCACACATGATGCAACAAGTCGCCTACCAACATAGAAATTTTAATTTTTTGTTACTGCCTTTCACCACCAGGTGGCACTACAGTACATTGTAGGAATTGCCAATAATGGGTTCAATTGAATACACCATGCCCAAATGGTATTTGCAGCTATTTAGTTTCTATGTTGGAAGCTAAAATACAGTGTCGTCAAGTGACGACACTATGACCGAAACACACAGAATAAAATAGTGAGGGCTCTTTTGACATTTTACCACCAAGGCATCTTTCTGATATAAGTGCAAATGTTCTATCTGGTAGTGTTCGAAAATAGAAACCACTTTCATCTGCGTTGTAAATATCTTCCGATCTTTATCCCCCAAGAAGAGATGGAAACTTTTGTAAGAATTCGTTGCCATCTTCTAGATTAACATCTGCAGATACCCTGATATAGATTTGAAACGTACGTTAGGTCTCTTCCTCCATTTTTGTAGCCAGCCATTAGAAGCACTGAATTTTGCATATTTCAACCTACAGGCTATTTTTTTCGCTTTCGCTTTGATCAGTGATCTCGATACCGCGATGTTCAGTTTTATTATAGCCTTGATAATGACAGCTTTGCTGTCGAAACTCGTCTGTGTTTAGTGGGTTGAAGTATTTAGTGTTCTACTTCTGCACCAAAAGATCCAGTGTTCATCTAGTCCTTGTTAATAATTTCTAGATTAAAACAATAAAAATTTTACCCACTTTGAAAGGATATTTACTTATAATTGAATGTAGGCTTTCACGGCCACTGTTCTATTAAGATGTATCTTCCAGCTGACAGCTATGATCAGCGAAACGTCAAGTTTGTTACAACGACCACGGCAACACCCGAAAAGATGTAACTATTTTTATGGAACAGTGGCATGAAACCCTACATTCGATTAAAGCTTCATTTACATAGAGGGTAGTGGCCATTGTAGTGTAAGAGTAGTGGAAGGTGTATTGTAGTGCGGAAATGCATTTACATAAAAAAAGTAGTGGCGATGCGCCTGCTTTGTTGCGCATGCGTAACGACGATAGTTGGTAATGGATGTATAGTCAAATGTAAACACAACAAAACAGCTGTTATCGGTAGATTGTTCTGCGCAGACGCGTTGGTATAAGTATCGGTAGTGTAGTGGGAATGTTTGGAGTTTGCGAACTTTGGCACTACTTCTCCACTACCGTTACTGTCGCACTGTTTATGTAAATGCTCTCGTTTAAATACATGAGAACTAACTTCGGCACTCCACTACTCTTACACTACAATTCCCACTGCCTTCTATGTAAATGAAGCTTATGAGTTCATTAACAGTTGCTATGTAATTGTCCGATTTTGTGTTTCCCAGAAAATTTTGGGTCACACTCTTAAAAGCATTTCAATCATTTAAAATCTCTTCAAATTGAGGAGCATCGTTTCAAAAGAGCTTTTATCCGTAAAATTCACTTCTAGATGGCGTCACATTCTGCACCTAAAGACAAGTTTTGACACCAATTAGAGGTTTCAAAACAGGTTCTGTCCATATGCAATTTAATGATAAAAATAAGCCGCTTTTTCAAACTGGATTTTATCCATCAAGAGTGGTGACTCAAACGATTTCTCTCGATAACAAATGAAAATCATTATTTAGATTGTTTTGTTCGTTTTTGAGGCAGGCTTGTGTGTCTAGTGTGCTTCGAAATTAACAATGGACAATGCAATATCCAGTGGTGGTGATGTTTATGTGCAAGGAAACAGCCAGGGTAGGCGAAAGATGCAACGTTTATAGGGGTCACTGCTCTTATAGGTATCAAGATCATTTCTCAAATGCTGAAAATTTTTAATTCCCCTGCGTCCATGACGAAAAAACTTACAAATGCTTAAAATCACCTAAAAATGGCACAATTTTTTGCAGATAAGATGTGTATTCAAAGGCAGACACAGTAGTGCAGGATGTAAAATTATCCCACTACATACATGTTTCTACTCCGAAAAGGAGAAGGCCAAAATCATATCAGTATCAGTGGAATACTTCTTGCGAACACAACAAAAAAAATTCATCGCGTGTGTCAAAACATATTTTGAAATGCCTTTGGCATTACCCAAAATAGCGATTATAAAACTAGATGGAGGGGAAAATAAAGAAAAACAGAGGAGGCGACCACCGCTCTCGCAAAAGTAGTGCCAAACGTGCACGTGAAAGTCACTACAATAGAAGAAATTAAAGCGATTGCACCTATCTTCCAATCAAAGTATATCCAATTTGTGTAATTCTAAAGCAACCGGAGAATTAAAGGTCAAGTTGGGATTTTTTAAAAACGGTTTTTTTCCACTGACAATGAGTACATACAACATGAGATTTGGATCGCCAGCATCTGATGTGTGCGAACGATAATTATGACTGAATTAAGAATCCATAAACTGAGGCCAAAACAGTTTCATCTTTTGTTGAAGGAGGAGAAGGAAGAAAGCATCTCATTTCATTTTGATATGCAAGAAGTTCAGTGCTTGCCCAAACTTCCAATCGGGGAAGCTTTTTATTTAAGGCAGCTTGTCTTTTACTGTTTTTGTGTCACAGAACCTCCTGTTTTCTACACCTGCCTGGAGAATCTTCCTGGATATGGCTCCAACCAATTGTCTTCAGCGTTGATAGACTTCCTAAAAAAATCTGCTTAAGGATGATGCCTTTCATATTTAGAAGTAAAGAAAGAAAAACTAGACAACTTGGAAACATTATTAAATCTGTACGATCAAAACTGACAACCTGAACTCTAATTTTACAAACATTTATTTGACCAACCTAACCAAGAAAAAAATAATTCTGAAAATGAATGATGTGACTGTAATGAAGAAGATTGTGGAATATATATTTTAAAAAGGTTATGTTGATGAGGATTAAGTTTATGTGCCCATATGGAAAATGTATCCATCAGCTACGTTTCAATATGGCTTTCAAAAGCTTTGTAAAGATAATCAAAATTGCAAAATATACACTGTTTTATGATGTAGGCTGTTAGATGTTTCTAGGTCCTTCTGATTAATTCTGTGAAACCGATAAATGCTCCTCAATTGTGCATCTTGTTGTGCACGATTAATTTGAGATCCTACAAAAATTTCCTCTGGAAGTTTTGCATTTGGAATATTGGGAAATTTTTGTTGAAGGTATTGGAGGAACTCTTCACCATCCTTATCCATCCCTTTGACGAAATTCTTCATTAAATCTAATTTGATGTACAGTGACGATAGAAATATTTTATCAGATTCCATTAGTACCTATCTGATGAAGTATAAGTAATCTTTTGTCTAAGAATATACTGAGCTCTGACAGGCCAATCTTTAACAACATAGTGGGAATTTCTCGATCGACTGTCCCACTCACAAAGAAAACAGCAATGCTGTGCCGATATGTACACTTTATAATTAATTTTGTCGAGAAGACAAAAGCTGTCTTATTTTCATTCAAGTTTCTTTGCTTCCTGTAAACTGCGTAGCCAACCGGGATGAATGGATAAACGTTTCCTGTGTGAAGAAGGTCAGCTTTAAAACACAATTTCAAAGCATCATAATGTCAGCATCAAATCATCGAGATTACTGTAGAACGAACTTATTCCTTTCAAAAAGTTTTATTCGAAGGAGAACTTGAATGAAGGAATAAAAATAAAATTAAACACAAAACACAACGGTATAAAAAGCAACACCACTAAAACAAAATTTACGATCCCTTGTCCTAAATAACAGGCCTATTCACTCACGGCACTATATTAATAAAAGATCTAATTTTAATTCTATTCAGTGTTTTGAGAGTCTTCCACTATAAATCATGAATGAAATGCGCATTTCCTCATCGACAACAGCCCCTTCTCCTCCCCAGACTATTATTGTATCATCCGTTATTTGTTTTATTTTCCGACTTAAACACATCTTCGTCTATTTATTCTTCTATCTATATTGTGTCAATTTATTTCGCAGGTGTAACACTATTTTTAACAATAATTTCCTTATTAAGTTTAGAAGCGAATGAAAGTCACAATAAACCGCCGTTAATAACACCATTTAAGCATCAGGTATATTGTTAATAATATACTATTACATTAAGAAATGGGGGACAAAAAAAATTCAATTCAATAAATTAAGAATTTTTATTATAGTAATATGGATGGCACGAACTTTCTATACCTCTCGAGCAACCGGGGCCGTACCTAATGGACCTTTCACCGGTCGGTGGCGAGGGGACCCGCATCTTCCGAAAGATGAATTACATAAATGAAATAATTATTTAAATAAGCGTATCCGAGATGTGTTGCCAACCTTTATAATTATACGAATCTGGACGAAAATTGCCTCGTATTAATCTAGTGATTCGAAAGTATCCTTCTCTTCGTCTTACACACATTTCATATACCTACATTTTTTTTTTATTTTCTTTTCAAAGTTAAACCGCACACCTCTACTCTCTCAAGATGATGTTCCTAATTTGATGTATTGATAATGCGCGGGTTATACGCTTGATGAAAGTCCGTGTACAAGCGCGCTTTAGGTTATTTACAGTGTCGATAATGGGTAATGGCTGTAATTTGTTTGTGAAATTTATGTAACGTTGCCTATATAACGTTCGAACTATAAATAAAAATATTCAAAGGAGAGGAGACGACGAGAGGAAAAAAAAAAAGAAATGAGTAGCACATATGTATGTTACATGATGATCCTATGCGGAGCCAACTTTGAAATATTACAAATGATATGAATTAGGTGCGCGTTTTACATAACTTAGCCGTAGATATATCTGCTATATAGGTGTAAGCATGAAATTTATACTTCTTCTTTCGTGTGTGTTGTTATAAATTACGATCTTTATTATGGAGCAAAAAATTTGTTATACCTACCAGACGGACGTCGATAGCAAAATGGAGGAGAAAAAAAACGCATTGAAATCGTAACTGTACTTTCCTCGTAAATAAAAATGAAAATTTGTAATCAAGAAAGACCATAGAATAAAACTCGTTAAATACTCTGATGACTATTAAGTCTTGACAGCTAAGATACAGATACATATATTGGAGTTTAGCTTTATTATGTATCATAATTATATTCATGGATTGATTATGTTGCCTCTAATATAAATGCTCAAAACAATGAGGGACTATCACCGGTTAATCTAGACAGCTAGAAATATTGCAATAAATTAGTTTTGACCCCTTTAAGCTTTAAGTTCATTTCTCTACAATTACTAGTTGGAGCAATTCTGAAAGAACACAATACACAGTCTGTCTCAAAGTAAACAGGACTCTTCTTCCACTTCGATAAGCTGTATTACTTGTCTGTCTAACAATGCAACTCATGCAGTGTAGTTTTGTGTGTGTTAATTGTGTTTAAATAGCTTTGCGACAGCATCATATCGCCTTTTATAATGCCGCGCTGTTAATCACTTTGCTCTCAAGTCGATCCGGATTTCAACTCTCTAAAAAAATGTCACCGGCCCTGCAGAGAATTGAAACCCGTCTCCTATCATCCTGCCACAACGATAGTCAGCCGCCTAACCATTGCAATTGTTGCAATTAATGTGGCTACAAAAATGTTTACGATTAATGTTGAGTGACGAGGTTCGATGAAATTAGGCGACGAGATCGGATAGATCGCAACCACGTGGTCCGGTTCTAATGCTTGATTTATTATCATTGTACTCGTTTGCAGGGCGATTTCCAACAATATACCATAAGCGTTTATTACAGCCAATTTTTGGTTTTTAAACCTAGAACAATAATAAAAAAAAAGAAATATTTACGCATGATAGAATGTTGGCACAATGTTCAGAATAACTTGGGATAATTTTTAAATTTTCAAAATTGAGAGGGTGTGGTGGCAACTGAGCTGACTTCACAGAGGCACAATTTTGACCTTATTCTTCTTCTTTTTTTAAACTCACAACTTGAAGGTAAACGCTGGTCACTTCGATATATAATTTACAATTAAGAAAGGGGGTTAACGAATGTATTACAAGGAATTACATTACTATAAGCAAAACTTGTGAGTTATCCCTGTTATACAAGGTAAGTAACTGTTTGTTTTAATTTTCGAAAAAATTAATTCATAAATAGATAATGGATTGGAAGCTCTGTATTTATTTTCTGAACCATCAGTACGATTAGTAGAAGATAATGAAGATCATAACGGTGGTGACGAAGGAGGGTGGGTTTGATTCAGAGCATTCTACTTTATGGCTCAAATGTAAGTAAGTGTTGTCAGTCAGAAGATTTGCAAACAAGTACAAGATCTGCAACAAAGGTTAGCAAAATTAGCCGCCTAACCACCGCGGCTATTGACTCGTTGATCAATAAAATGCGATTTTTGGCGTATTATTGTGCAACAAACGCCACCTCCCTTCCTCACGATATTCTGACCGAATGCGACGAATACAATGCAACAACCACCTCAAAACAGCAAGATAAAATGCAGCGTTAATCTTTGTGCCCGGTGGTACGAACTCATGATGAACAATACCCTTTGCATCGTAAAAACTAGTGAGAATTGTCTTCAGTTTTGACTTCTCAAACCGAGATTTTTTGGTTGTCGGCTCGTTTTGGAGCTTTGACGCTTTGTTTCCGCATCGTATTGGAAACACCACGTTTCGTCACCAGTAACAATATTATGAAGGAAGTTTTCGTCCTTGTTGGCTTCTTTAACGCTGTCCTTGCAATGTTGGATTCTGAACAATTTACTCACTGTCCACTGTCGAGCAGTCGGCAAAAAGATAGATTGGAGTTTCCTCCGCATTCGCACAGATTCTACTCAGGGGAGAGTTTACTATGCCCATGCGATGCATGTGTTTGTTCAGTGCGCAGTGGCCGATTACGATTCCTATGAGTAACCTCAGCCTGACCCTGCTCATAGAAACTGCCTTACGCAGTTTTTCTCATACGGGCGGATCCCGAGAGTTTTACAGTGTCTCATGCCGGCAAGTGCATTCCAATGGGAGCAATGCCTAGCAGCGAATTCGAATCTGACAAAGGCTTTGACGCTGCCATAGGAGCCCCACGAGTGGTCCCTCGCTGACATTTCTAGTTAATTTGTCAGCCATTTCATTACCTCTGATTCCAGAGTGATTTGACAGCCATCTCAGCGTGGTGTTGTGACGTTCCGTCAGTTTTACAAGAGGCCTATGGTAGTGTAGCACTACCTCGGAGTCAAACCTGATAGCCCGTAGTGCTCTAAAGGCAGCCTGACTGTCAGAAAGAATTTCCACTGCTCCATTAATCTGCGGGTAATTTAATATGCCTTCCGCGCAGTTCTGGATCACGATTACTTCGGCTTGGAAGATGGACGCAGAGCGCCCTAGGCTAAAAGCTTCACTCTCGGTCTCTCCAAATTCCAATTCCCGTGCCATTAAGCGTTTTAGAGACGGCTGTGAAGGAAAGTTTTTGCAGTCTCTCTATTGGAGATGTTTACATTGTATCCCCTACTGAATCTGAAAACGGGCGAAATCTTGTCCACCCTTATGGACAGTGGTACTATCTGCTCTATGTAGGTGAAGATGCTCGTATGATTCTGAACAATTTACGTTCGTCAAACTTGTGCTGGACAAAGTGAACACTCACCTTCCGATAACTCAAATGGTCGGTCAAAATGCGGTAGATCAAGTCTGTGAACACTCCCATTTCGACTGGTCGATATGGGGGGTCATTATTGATGTCTTGGCGACCATTTTTCATCATCACCATAAACTTGTTGCATCCCGAGTTTGAAACAAAACTTAATATAGGCTCTTTGTTCGATTGCTCATTTTTGTACCGATGACCAAAACATGACGTTTGAGACGTTATAACTCCGCTTCCGGTGAACCAACTATCATAAAATTTTTACTAGACGTCGAACGCCTCTAGCCACATATAGGTGGTGCCACCAGAAACATACCTATTAACAGAGTCCTGTTTACTTTCAGACAAACTGTGCATATAAGCACGGTTGCAAATTCTAGCTTTCATGCATCTAGATTGTTAATTCCATAAACGTTAAGAAAATGATTCAGTCATAATTGGACATTCATATATGACAATTGATCTTGAATGTATGTCTTTCAAATTCTACGGATTGGAATCTTCTTAATATTTTATGCGCTAATATTTTAAGGAATTTCTTCTGTTTCTTGCTTTGCTGGCTTGGATTGGATAATCCAATTTTTTTCACTTGAAAAAGGCACAAGTAAAAGTAGTTTGGAAGTTATTTAAAGCAACTTTAAATGAAAGAACGAAACGTAAATATTCAGAAGAAATAAAAAACGTGACGTTCAATTCAATAAACTATACAACATAATTATATACAGAAACAAGCAGAACCTCAACCAAGCACACACAAATCGATTCTCAGCGGCAGTTTTATCCCAAAACAAACACAGAAGAGAAGAAAAAAAGAACATTTCACATTCATCGAAGGTGGTGGCATTCGTGTATACGGAACAGAGGCAGCAGCGGTGGGTATAGTTAGCGACAATGCTGCCCCTGTCAATAGCTAATGCACTAAGTCATTAATCACGAGGTCGCGAAAGCTGACACCCGGAGCTCCGACGACCCGAGATAGCTCTCCCATCTGCCGATAATCACTTTCGCGTTATCTACCCTGTCTCACCGCGTTCGCTCACTACGTCCTGCACCTCCTTCGTCTCTTGTGCGTTCGCTCGACTGCCTGCACAACGTCGCCGCCCGGGCTTCCTCAATCACCTCCTCGCTGACAGAACGGGCGCGGAAAAAGTGCACCGCAAGATGTGTAAGAACAGGACCACCGAAAGGCAGGGGGGAGGGCAGGCAGCGAAAAGGCAGCGCAGAAATTAAATGCCTCGTGCGATCGTTAACTTGAAAAAAAAAATCGACTCCCTGCTTCTACTTCTTCTTCTTCGTCTTAGTTTAGGTTCTTCTTGCCGTGAAAGTTTTCGTTAAAAAGAGGTGCGTTTATTTTCAACAGATGTTGTAGTTTTCCTCCACTATAGTTTTCTATAAATAGGAAAGAAAGTATCGCCCGAACTTAGTCCGTATTTCTCTAAAAGATATGATTTTGTAGTAAATGATGGATGTTTATTGTGGAATCGTAAAGTCGTTGTACTCGCGTTGTTAAGATTAGAAGTACTCAAAGAATGATCTTCCACACATATGGGCATCGTAAAAATGAAGAATTTCGCACGGGAGTACTTTTGGTGGCCAAATTTGGACAAGACGTTGAAAATATAGTAGGTCAGTGTGAAGCTTGCAATTTACATTCAAGTAACCCTACCAAAGTGAAACTGAATCCATGGTCTTGGCCTAACCCACCGTGGGAAAGAATAAATGTAGATTTTTGTATGTTTAGAGGTACCAATTTCGCCCCTTACAATTTCAGTTGAGAATGTAAGCAGAGCAAACCTTCAATTGGAATTGTGTGATTTGCAATTAGATCGTTTTTACCAAGGAAGAACTGAAGTTTTGACCGCGTCATAGTAGTATGAATATACAAGGTCGTTCAGGAAAACTGTTAGTTCAGAGTCATAGGGAATCTACTGCTAATACAATTCTGAAATTTTGACGATTTGCTAGTAATTAAAGTGGCTGCTCGACGTGTAAACCACGCTAGAGACGAAAATATTCTCACAGAAGAAGAGCCTGGTTAGCTTGGTTTAACGTGGAATGGAGAACACTCCACGTACTCCCTAAAAGAAAACACCATCAAATGGTATGTGGACGGTTCTAAAACCGACAAAGGAGCAGGTGCAGGGATCTTTGGGTCAGGAACCAAATACTCCGAACCAATGGGAATATACCCCAGGACATACTGGAATTAGAGGCAACGAAGAAGCTAATCTTTTAGAAAGAAAGGCCGCCACAACTTTGTTTGTGGGACCGGAAGCGTTCTGTGGTATAGAGATGAGCACCTACAAACAAGAACTCAAAGATAGTGAGATGAGGCCTGGTCTGAGTCACTCCAAGATATACAATAAGCACAGATCAAGAACTTTGCTCGAACTAAGCAGAAATAGACTACCCATCCTCTCAGGATTTCTTACAGGACATTGCCATCTTGGGGAACACATGACAAGGATAGGTCTAAAACAGAATAGCGACTGCAAGTTCTGTGGGGTGGAGGATGAAAATCTGGAACACCTGACATCTTACTGCACCACTATTACGGAAACCCGAGCTAATTATCTCGGTACAGACGTCATGGACGAAGAGGAAATACTTGCTCTGAAACCTTTACAGCTATTGCAGTTCATTAAAGCTCTTAGACTGGATGAGGAGCTTTGAGACACAATAGGTCGTAGTGCAATATCACTCTTAATTAAATTATAATCTAAGTCTAGGATAGGATGATGAACAAAACGACAACAATTAAAAGGACGAACTCGAATGGTGTCCTTTGGTTATAATAGAGATGTGAGTGTACAAATTGTATTGATCAAGACAACTACGACAGAATCAATGACTCGAAATGTTGTGCCATTTGCTTCACACGCAATCTATGCACCATTCTAGTTGATAGCACTATTGTTGAAAACTGTCCTTTCCTGGTTTTGCTCGTTCTCCAAAGGAATATGAAGCAGATTTGTTATCAACAGCGCTTTTTTCTGGCCCAAATAGAACGACAAGTTCAGAAAACAAAATTTTAAGCTGTGCAGCTGTCTATCCTAACCGTTTGGTTCGCCGTTTAGTCAAGATAGAACCTTTTCAACTTAGATTTGAGCCAGAAATCATAACGCCAATTTCTAATTTCTATTGAGTCATCTTCAACTTCTATTGTCTTTTTATCAATGGTGCTTCTCTCTTTCTAAATATACAACGGTTCTGAACAGAAGCAATCTCGAAAGGACCTCCCAGTACGAGAATCCCTTGGAAAGATCGATCCAGATGAACCTCCCAATTCCGCCCTTCAAAAGTGGCCGTCCCCTCAAAAAGCAAAAAGGCACGTTATGATCCTATTGATTTGCGGAAAGATCAAGTTAATGATCCATGAAGTGTTTGTCTGGCAGATTCTCAACCATGGTTTCCCATGTTCTGGTCCACCGCCTTCGGATCACAAGCAAAACGTTTGAACATCCTTCAGAAAACAATGGTGCTCCTCTCTTTCTAAATATAGCCTCTTTCTAAATATTGCCCTTGTCTGTATGACTTTATGGCAAATATATTATATTATTATTATTATTATTATTATTATTATTATTATTATACAACGGTTCTGAACAGAAACAATCTCGAAAGGACCTCCCAGTAGGAATCCCATGGAAAACAAAATTTTAAGCTGTGCAGCTGTCTATCCCAAACGTTTGGTTCGCCGTTTAGTCAAGATAGAACCTTTTCAACTTAGATTTGAGCCAGAAATCATAACGCCATTTTCTAATTTCTATTGAGTCATCTTCAACTTCTATTGTCTTTTTATTACTATTTTACATCTCTTGGTACTCTTACTCGGCACATACCCTCGCGAGATTGTATAGATTGACCAGAGTGTAGATTGGAAGGGACAAGACTCCGTACGAGAGAGCTTGGACATCTCCCCATTTCTAAGTCTACCGAACGATGAAATGGTTAGGAAGTACAGCTTCGAAAAAATCTTTCTTACAAAGCTAAGTAATAATAGAAAGGGGGTGGGGGAATCCTCCACCTACTTCCTAAAATAAACCACAATCAAATGGTATGTGAATGGATCTAAAACCGACAAAGGAATAGGTGCAGGGCTGTTCTGGCTAGGAACCAAAGGGAGATCAATACCATTGGAAGAAGGAGGTTAACATTGTCAGAGTTATTTTCAGACACGATTAAATAAGTCAATTAACTTTGCAAACACAACTTCGACACTTGTACTACTCACCCTGTAGATGAAACTTAATAAACTCATCATTTAAACGCATCTAACAAATGCACAAAATCGGCATTAATTACAGTTGAATTATTTACAGTTTACAGGGGACATTATGTTCCTTCTTATTAGGGAAATGACATTATATACACACACACCACTATAGTAACTAGGTTACATGTATCTACATGCTCGTAATACATTACTATTTCAACAGCACGTTACTAAATTCTTCTAAATATAACCGATCATGCTAAATTTACGTTCATTTAACGGCACACCATGTTTAATATTAAATTAAACATTCCAACGGAGATTTCTTAACTTTGTAGTAAATCCAGAGATACCGAAAATTTGTGACACAAAACTTATTCGAATTCCTATTATTTATATTCCCGAATTATATTAAAGTACTAAATACATAGATTCCTTTGATACTGTCGTTTCTTTTTTTTTTCCTCTCCGGTGCTCCGAGAATAAAGATTCTTTTCCGTAACTTCCTGTAATCACACCGCAAAAAGAGAACGTTTCTTTATCGTGTGAAATAAATCCTTTTCCCCGTTGAATTGTATACATTCTGCCAATAAAAGATGAGCATAAATACGTGTAATAAACGACGCAGACACTCGTGTACACCTACATATCCTCGTTTTCGTTTTTCTTTTAAAAAGAATATTTCATTGAAAATTCCTGCAAAAAGTGTTTTAATAGCACTAAAGATCACAGCGGACTTTATCTCATTAAAAGTTGCTGCAGCCCTTCCTTTTACACAACGTAAATTCGCAGATTATCCGCAGGGCGTCTTCACGCCTACGTTGACACATTGGAGTGTTTTTGAACGCGTTTAGTGTCGGCTCAATTATTGTTGCTACTATTTTTCTGCACTTTCTATATACATATACATAGCTCCTATTTAATAAAGCTGTGAAGTTTATCATCATCTGGTGATAATCATATTTTTATTTTCATCAAAATCGTATACCTAACGCTAAGCAGCAGTACTATACTATATTTGATCCTGATGTAGACGCGGTTGGATTCTCGAATGATGACGAAGTTGGTTCCATTAGTTCCTTCAAAACCTTCTTCAATTGTAAGTTCTTTTCTTACTTCTGGTTCTACCGCAACCTCCTCCTCGGATTCAGAAGAATCTTCAACAGAAGAGTAAATAGATCAACCACATCATCAAATGAGACGTCAATTGGCCAAGTTGGACAACTTCGCCAATTTTGGCATTTTGTTCTTTGTCTGGTTCAAAATCTAGTGCTATTTCGGACCACAGATTTCGCCATGCAGCTGATAAAGATTATACCCTTTCCAAAACTCTTCAGGACTTACTTTCCCTTCACCATCACTCGCTTAGAAACATTGTTGGTAGGTATATTTGTGGAATTTTCTAAAAGTTTACGAGTTGTCCAAGCCTTTCTATTACTTTTGAATATAACTGGTAAGTCGGCTTTGGTCACATTTTTTAGAGCTCTGGGATTTTTAAAATTATAAATCAGCAAAGGTCTCATTTTAAAATCACCAGATGCATTGGATCCCGCTAGTAACATAAAACGCTCTTTTGAAGCTTTATGACCTGGTACCCTTTCTTCTTCTTGCATTATCTATGTTTGTTTAGGAAATTTTTTGCAACCAATTCCAGTCTCGGCGAAATTAACACAGTTTAAGCTTGATACGTCAGCAGATAACATAGAAAAAGGCCAATAAATTAAAGCTGTGGGTGAAACTCGTGACAACTCAGCAAGAATAAGCAATTCCTTACTTAATGCGGACCAAATGTATGATGTATGAGTATCTACTGTAATATGCATCGCACAATCTAGGCTGGACCTAATTTTGTGGATCACCTGCCCCACCCTCTCCTCCTCAACCCCACGCAAACAAAAGAAAGCAAAAATCATTGTTTCGTAGTTTTCGTAAAAATTCATTTTATGTAAATATGCAAAATGGGAGGTCGAGGAGAGAGGGTGGGGACGGTTCCATAAAAAAATATTTTTCCAAATTTTATTTTTCAAAATTTCAATCAACTGCTCGACCACCCCACCTGTATTAATTCGAAAACATGTTGCTGATTAAGTTTGGCCCGCATTTTATTAATAAACTTAAGCAAAAAGTCACGTGAAGTATTTCTCTGGCAGATTCTCATCCATGGTTTCCCATATTCTGGTCCACCGCCTCCAAATCACAAGCAAAACGTTTGAACATCCTTCAGAAAACAATGATGCTCCTCTCTTGCTAAATATACAACGCAAAAGGCACGTTATGATCCTATTGATTTGCAGAAAGATCAAGTTAATGATTCATGAAGTGTTTCTCTGGCAGATTCTCAACCATGGTTTCCCTTGTTCTGGTCCACCGCCTCCAGATCACAAGCAAAACGTTTGAGCATCCTTCAGAAAACAATGCTGTTTTCTAACTATACAACGATTCTGAACAGAAACAATCTCGAAAGGACCTCCCAGTAGGGGAACCCCTTGGAAAGATCGATCCAGATTAACCTCCCAATTCCGCTCTTCAAAACTCGCCGTCCCCTCAAAAAGCAAAAAGGCACGTTATGATCCTATTGATTTGCAGAAAGATCAAGTTAATGATCCATGAAGTGTTTCTCTGGCAGATTCTCAACCATGGTTTCCCTTGTTCTGGTCCACCGCCTCCAGATCACAAGCAAAACGTTTGAGCATCCTTCAGAAAACAATGCTGTTTTCTAAATATACAACGGTTCTGAACAGAAACAATCTCGAAAGGACCTCCCAGTAGGGAAATCCCTTGAAAGATCGATCTAGATAAGCTTCCTAATTTCACCCTTCAAAACTCGCCGCCTCCTCAAAATAAATAACTGATTCATCAAGTCCAAAGTGGTGTCACCCCACTATGTCCACGTAGTAACAAGAAAGATGTAACGCTTGTAGACAGAGAGGCTTAGGAATCTACAATCCAGTCTTAGGAGAGAATAATAGACCTTAGAAAAAGTTAAGCTTCTCCCTCCCGGTAGGGGAATCTTTAGAAAAGATCGATCCAGATAAGCTTCCCAATTCCATCCTTCAAAACTCGCCGCCTCCTCAAAATAAATAATTGGTTTATCAAGGCTAAGGTAGGGTGGCTCTACTATGTCCACGTAGTAACAAGAAAGATGTAACACTTGAAGACAGAGAGGCTTAGGGATCTACAATCCAGAGCTCAGGCCAGAATACTAGATCTTGGAAAAAGTTAAGCTTCTACTTCATCGTCGGCACAAAAAAATATGTTGTTTCAAAAGCTGCAAGTTAGAGATCTAACTACATACCCAAACGCACTTCAAAACCTCTCATTTCCACTTGAGAGGTGTGCCACCACCCCAACCTGAGGCAAAAGAAATCTTCTAAAGGTAGATATAGAGTTCGAACTAACGACAACACTATTGAATCAAATCCAATAGTCAGCAAAGCAAAAGCTGAAATTCCAAATTTGTAAATTAATTTGGCCAAATTCGAGTGCCACCATCCCTGAAATCTTGATCACACTTAATGTAACACTCAGAAATCCTGGGAAATTTCTAAATATATATAGCTAAACGTTCCCAACTGATATCCTAAATGCTCCTCTCTGTAAGAAAAAGACCAAATCCAGGACATAATTTCGAAACAAACCATAAGCTTAGCCGCAAACATTCTTCGTCTTATCTAGCCCATTCAGCACTACCAAACAGGAAATATTGCAAACAAAAACAAAGAACTAAATGAAGCCTTAAAATTTGTTAGCCAACCCCTCATTGACCAATGAGTAAATCAAGCAATTACACCTTGAACACAAGTTTAGTCGAAACATACCTTGCCTGATGTGTGAACTGAGGTCGTCGCTACCTAAACCTGAAACTAAAATTAAATGATGCCTAGTTAATGTCATCTGTTTGTCGGTGGTCGAATTTTTGACGAAAAAAAAAAACAAAAGAAGTTAATCCAACAGATCAAATCTTCACCAGTCAGAGTGCTGAATTTCTCAGTTCATATCTTAAACATTTCTTCCGATTAAAAATGTTCCCACCCCCTCCAAATGAAGCCTTAAAACTTGACAGCGAAGCCTTGGCCAACTTGCTAGCCAGGATCACCCTTCGTAAACCTGAAGAGATAGCTAATTTATGAGCCCGATCAACTCATTTATCCACTTTCATGCCACCAGAGCCTTAAAGTCGACAATGCAAACAGTAGAAACAGACTTTGGATAGATCACGTGAGTACTAGAAAAAAAATGCATGGAAACATGTTTGATTCACCACACGCGATTTTAGCCTTGGAATTAAGAAATTTTTAACGAAAATTAACGTTTCAAAGATGGCCAAGAATTCTTAAAACCGAAAATGGAGTGCTGATAAATTAGTGTCCACACTTTAATATACCAGTATATGCATTTACCCGACGAAAAGATAAAACGATGCAGATTAGATAATAACAAAGTTGAAACGCTAAAATCATCCCCCGTTTGGCTCGTTTGGAGCATAAAAAATGCGAAACAATTTGCCTTAATAGGGATAATGTCAAAGGGTCGTAACCTACGCCCCGACGTGGCCCCCCAAGAGTGGTAGGGTTAACCGCATTATCCTTGTATCCTATAACAACCATGGGATTACGGAGGAGGGCCACCCCATCAGCAGTATAACCGGTCCATATTTTATGAACATTAGGTAAGTTATAATGAGGATCTGTTTGAAGCCATTTGGCTTTAAAACAAATGATGTCGAAGACGGGGGAAATGGCTTGCTAACTTGTTCGGCGGCGTGCTCCTCCTCGGGAGAGATTCAGAGACGCAAGCACAGCAATGATAACCCAATTAGTGCGCGGTGCATTAAATATCATGAAATTTACATGAAGGGTTGATTTAACTTGTGTTGCTGCCGTTGCTGCCGTTGACGAATCTCCTATTACCGTCGTAGTATAACGTGTACTAGGGGGGAGAGAGAGGGGGTGCTTCTTTGCGCAAGAATCTCTCTCTCTGCCTCGCAGCTTGGAACATTTTAAAAGCGAAAATGATTCTTCGCCGCGGATGAAAAGGACTTTAATGAGATTTTATTGTTTTGCCGTGCCTTAGGTAAGATAATTTAAAGCGAGGTGCTTTTAAATTATCTCTTGAATTTCGTACGAATCTAAGAGAATTCCTTTAAATACAAGGACGCTTCTTGAGTAGGTCGATAAGGTTACCGTAATAATTACTTTATGTAACGTTCATTTGCTGTCTCAAACTGGATATACACCTAAATTGACAGTATTTTTTTCTTTTGGTTAATTAAGGGGGGTGGAGTGATGTCTACTTTAAAATAAAAGTATTCAAATTCTGACAGTTAAGCTCAGCTGTCAGTTTATCCATATATGTACAGTTAGTTGAGAATTAAATGCGAATTTGCATTTAATCACTAATCGATTGTACATTTATTATATAATTAAACTCCTCTAATATAACCACATATTATTTTTAGTAAAATCTTGTACCTGTTTGCTTTAATACTGATGTCAAATTATACTTTATAAATAGCGATCTTTCCAAGGAGTTACATTTAAAATTCTAAATTTACGCTTCATAATTTCTGGTAAAGAAATGTCTATGTAGCTATTTAAAAAAAAAAAGGAGATACCATCTCGCAGCATAATTTACCGACGTTAATCGACAATTTCTCTTGATCATCAGCTCTAGGAGTCGATTTTAAATAGACATTTGATGTTGTGTCAGGATAATTTTCCATATTAATGATTATGCGTATAATAAATATTTTTCTGTACAAAATGAACTGTCGCTTTCTAAATGGACAACATCGGAAAAATATCTCTGATGGATGGGTTACAGCAAAATAAAAACTGGAAATAAATCGCGCCCACGTTAAAATTATTTAATAAACTGTAACACGTCCGTGTTTAATTGCATGCAGTATCTGCTGGGATAATATTTCTCAACTAACAGATATGTATTTATAGGAAGCATCAAATTTTTAGTTATTAAATAAATGAATCTATATTATGGCTATTGCAAAATTTTTCTTTGATAATTTATTAAATGGAAAATTGAATTAAAAACGCCAATTATCTTTATTGTGTTCTAAATATTGGTCAGGCAAAATGTGCAATTCTTGAACCTACTAAACTATGGCTATTAAAGTAATCATTCACACACATGATACACAGTGACCAAAAAAATTTTAAATTTTCTTGGCTTCTCGGTGTTAGCCCATGAAACAGATGACAGAGTGTAGACCTTTTTTGCGATAATTGTGCGTTAATTTTTCGTTGTGAGCACAATAGATATAGTTGATTATTCTGTAATAAAAGAGGACCAACGTCAGCTCAATTTTGACCAAATCCTAACCTTTCCATTCACACCAGATGTTATAATAATTTTGCTAACCTTTGCTGCAGATCTTGTACTTGTTTCCAAGTCTTCTGACTGACAATACTTACTTGCATTTGAGCCATAAAGTAGAATGATCTAAATCAAACCCACCTTACATTATGATCTTCATCATCTACTAATCTTACTGATGGTTCAGAAAATAAAGAGCTTCCAATCCATTATTTATTAATTAATAATTTTTTTTCATGTTTCATTGGAAAATTGGAGGCATATCTTTAGCTTGTAGTGGTGTAATTTCTTGTAATACATTCGTTACCCCTTTACTTAATTCTAAGTCATGTATAGAAATGACTAGCGTTTGGTTTCAGGTTGTGAGTTTAAAAATAAGAGCAAGAATTAGGTCAAAATTGTGCCTCTGTGAAATTAGCTCACTTCCCACCACACCCTCTCAATTTTGAAATTTTAAAAGTTATTCCAGATTGTTCTGAACATTGTTCCAACATTCTATCATGTGAAAATATCTCTAGTTCCTAGTCTGTAGTCTCTAGTTTTTCCCTGCGAACGAGTACACGTGGTTTCGATCTATCCGATCTCGTCAGCGATCCTCCAAATCCAGGAAATAATTTAATCATGGACTATGCAATGAAATTAATGTTTAAAATATTTTTGTAGCCACATTAATCGCAACAAAGAGAAAAAAACGCTTCTACTTTTGGATGGTCATAAATCTAATTTTATTACAGCCATCTGGGCACAAAACAGGTCTTAGGGCGTAGCAATTTTTAGCCCTGTTTTATACAGACCTACTTTATTCAGATACAAAAAGATTTGCTTCGCCAATAGAAGGAGGAGAGGAAATGCAGCAACCTCAAATTGCTTCTTTGATGAGAGAAGTAGGTATACAGAAACACTGACACAAATCCAAGGACTCTAATTTTACTCCAGCATATATTCTTGATGATTTTGTTCCAAGTTCGAGTAGACTCCAAATAATTTTGGGTCATACAGGGTGTGGCAAAACGATATGACGGTTTTAAAGTAAAAACAACATAAAAATGAAAAATTGTTTTATTGTTTATTACATGTAAATTAATGAAGATAAGGAAGAGTCCCAACTCGGAATACAATCCTGAGCTACCGGTTCAACGTTAAAACGGAAGTCGACAAGCCGTCTAAAGTTAGCCCAGACGCCAGAGAATATCGATTGAGTAAGACGAATATTTATGGTTTGTGCTTGAGATCGTACCGATGCTTGGGCAACCGATTTTGACATAAATGTCATTACGAATGTGTCAAAATCGCGTGCTCAAGCACGAACTATAAATATGACCCTAAGAGAAGCTTTCCACAGTCCTTGGCGGCCAGTCTGACCACTCGGGACGATGAATATTGAATATTAAGCCCACAGGAGAAATTCCTCAAATAATTTTTGAGTTAAGCTTACATAATGGTAACTCAGTGACTATGAAACCTTAATCTATTCTTGGAGAGTCAAAATTTCTTCCGGAAAAGCGAACATCAGATGAAAAATGGACCCCAAAAAGAGACAGAAACAAGAAGCAAAAAAGTCAAAACTGACAAAGAAAGATTATTTCAGCAATGCCACGAAAAGAACAGCCTAGTTGGTTTCGCTCCATCTATAACTTTGCTGTAATTGGAACTACTGCAATAAACATCTTTACACAGCTTTAAATACCGATTAAAACAGCTGAACAAGATCATAATCAACTGGCATCAGTTGGGGGAAAAAAACAGAAGAGATCTTGAACTTATTCTGGACGACACTGTGGTTTAAGTGTTGAATTATTTAATGGTAAAAAACAATGGTAAAGAACTCTACCACCCTAAGACGTAGACACACTCAGTATAACAATGATAAAGAACTTAACCACCCTCACAATTTTTTTTTGTCTCAGGCTGCAAACCATTCATTCACCTCCATCATCTCATAGACACAAGAATGAATCCCACGAAGTTGAACTTTGAGTTTGGGGAAGACATGGAAGTCACGAGGGAGTTCAAATCTGGAAAATAAAAATTTTGAAGCCTACATTATGAATCACGGCCATCGAAACACAGCTCCTGTTTAATCAGGAGAGTTGGTCTGATGGAATCACTGAGGTTTGAAAACAAAACAACATAATATTGCCTATAAGGATAATTCCTTCGGCATCCCAAAAAAAACTGTGGCCAGGATCTCATCTCCGCAGATGCTGTCACACCAAGCTTTCGAGGGTGTGGTAAACTCTTGTACTTCCATTCCATGATTTGCCTTTTTTATTCAGGGATCATAATGATGAAGCCAGATTTTATCCACAGTAACGAATCTTACTAGAAAGTCTTCAGAATTTCGCTTATAATGACGATCGAAGTCGTCTCTGAAATGACTTGTCGATTGAGCTTTTGCTCTGACGTCAATATTACCTACCTTTTTGATTTAGGAATTGTTCAAGACATATCGAAAATAATTGACAATTAAATGACAGTAGTAGTAGTGACGACTATGAAAATCAACGTCATCTAGATCATCAGGGACAATAATATCTGAACTGTCCTCGTAGAAGTATTTAATAATGTTCTTTTTATCACTATAATTAACATGCTACAAAACAGGAAATTGATCAATTGAATATGGATTGAAATACATCCTTATTTTCCCGTTGAATCAATAAATTCATATTTTTAAATTCTATTTTATATCTCCGTAATTGAAAAAAAATTTAAACATAAAGTTATAAAATATATAAAAATATATTGCAGATGGTGGCCTGATAAAATTAAAGAAAGCTTGTCGAATGACGAATGAAATCAGATTCTTCTTCTTCTTCTTTCTAATATGTTAACATGTAAATAATACAAGCAAAAATCATACAGTGCCAAAATTTCTTTTACGCATTCGAATAAAATAGTATTTATTCGATCTTTGGTTCAGTTCCAGTTGACGCATGGCATTGTGGGATCCGCAAAGCATAAACAAGACGGTAATAGAATAAATGCTTCTCGTATATAAATATTCTGTTATAAATATTTAGATATTCGCAATAAAAATGGCGCTGACAAAGTAAAATTAATTTGTAATACATAGAATGTGAATTTATTAAAAAAAAAGTCGGTAAAAACGTACGTCGAATTTATCAACTGTCAAATTTTTGACACATCTCCCAATTAACCACATATATGTCAACAGATTTTTTATTTTATCAACGGAAAATAAACCGTAATATTAGCGGGTATAGGGGGTAGAGAGGGGAGGACTTGTTTAATTAATTTATTGTGTCAATACTGACAGGTGTTATGTACTTCCTCAATATTTATAAGCGCCAATTTCTAATATTTATGCCCGGTGTATTTATGACTACATAGTCGAATCTCTCGCGAACTGGAGTAAGATACGTAATATACATATTTAAATTCGTGAGTTTATTTAATGACCGACATTCTTTTAAGCTTAATCATGCGCTCTTTGAAGTAAGGCTCCACTTAATACGAAATTTATTATGATAACGACCTGTAAAGAACACAGCTTAGAGGAAACTGTTCGGGATCCTGTAAATGTGAGTCAATTGTGGCGATTGTCAAAGCGTTGAGGAAATGTTTAAAAGGATCTAATGATATTTTCTAATGCAATTTGTATATACAGTGATTTTAATATCAAACTTCTTTTTTTGTTTCAGGTAAGAATTACAATCCAGAATAGAGAAAGAAAAAGAATTCATATCTGTCAAGTAAGTATTTTTAACAATGTGGTGGTGTCGGTGGTGTAATAGTATTTTTGTCAATCACTCAAATTTGTTAGGAATTTAGTATTTTTAATCAAAAACTATGGTCCTCAGATAAGTACGTTTAAAACCAGACTGATGTTTCTAAATCTTTTTGGTTTGAATTCTCGAATCGTAGTATTGAGTTGAAATTAAACTAAATCAATGCTAGTTCTTTGTGAAGACTCAACCATAGGGCGTAATAGAGGAGTTTGACAATAAAGAGTAAATTGGGGAGGAGCCCTTTCTCTGACAAGACAGCTTCAAATTCTTCCAATCAATATACGAAACTTTCAGATTATTGTCTATTTTAGTAGGTATACTAGATACATTTAAAGATTGTCAACGTTTGCAATATTTTTGACGTTTCTAACATCCCTATACTACCTTTACGACATATTTTAATGTATTCGACAATTTCGACACCACATTTTCAACATTTTCGCATATTGTCAACGTTTGCTAACGTTTTTCGACAATTTCGATGCCACAGTTTCGATATTTCAGATGTTTTTGACATTTCGACAATTTCTATACCATTTCAACATATTTTGACATTTTTTTCTACATTTTTGACAATTTTAGTACATTTTTAGACATTGTCAACATTTGTTAACATTTTTCGATGATATTCGATATTTTTTTGACATTTGCGACATATTCGACAATTTTTGACATTTTCGGTACTACATTTTCGAAAGTTTTAGATATTCTTATCGTTTTTTCACATTCTTCAACAATTCCTATACTACATTTTCGATAATTTCTATGTTTCTGACATTTCCATCATTTTTTTTTAATTTGCGACACAATTGACATTCTTTTGACATTTTCGATACTACATTTATGACATTGCCAACACTTGTTGACATTTTTCGATGATTTTGACGTTTTCTTTTTTACATTTTAGACATTTCCTTTGACATTTGCGAAATATTCGATATTTTACGGCAATTTTAATACTTTTTTTTTTTGATTTTAGGACATATTCAACAGTTATGACATTTTCGGTAGCATATTTTCGAAATTTTTGGATATTCTCATCGTTTTTTTACATTCTTCAACATTTTTCGATGATATTCGATTTTTTTTGACATTTGCGACATATTCGACAATTTTTGACATTTTCGGTACTACATTTTAGAAAGTTTTAGATATTCTCATCGTTTTTTTCACATTCTTCAACAATTCCCATACTTTTTCGATAATTTCTATGTTTCTGACATTTCCACCTTTTTTTTTTAATTTGCGACATAATCGACATTCTTTTGACATTTTATTCTACATTTATGACATTGCCAACACTTGTTGACATTTTTCGATGATTTTGACGTTTTCTTTTACATTTTAGACATTTCCTTTGACATTTGCGAAATATAGATATTTTTCTCATCGACATATTCAACAGTTATGACATTTTCGGTAGCATATTTTCGAAATTTTTGGATATTCTCATCGTTTTTTGTTTTCTTTTTACATTCTTCAACATTTTTCGATGATATTCGATATTTATTTTTGACATTTGCGTCATATTCGACAATTTTTGACATTTTCGGTATTTTACATTTTCGAAAGTTTTAGATATTCTCATCGTTTTTTCACATTCTTCAACAATTCCCATACTACATTTTCGATAATTTCTATGTTTCTGACATTTCCATCATTTTTTTAATTTGCGACATAATCGACATTCTTTTGACATTTTCGATTCTACATTTATGACATTGCCAACACTTGTTGACATTTTTCGATGATTTTAACGTTTTCTTTTTTACATTTTAGACATTTCCTTTGACATTTGCGAAATATTCGATATTTTACGGCAATTTTAATACTTTTTTTTGATATTTACGACATATTCAACAATTATGACATTTTCGGTAGCATATTTTCGAAATTTTTGGATATTCTCATCGTTTTTTTCACATTCTTCAACATTTTTCGATGATATTCGATATTTTTTTTTTACATTTGCGTCATATTCGACAATTTTTGACATTTTCGGTACTACATTTTCGAAAGTTTTAGATATTCTCATCGTTTTTTCACATTCTTCAACAATTCCCATACTACATTTTCGATAATTTCTATGTTTCTGACATTTTCATCATTTTTTTTTAATTTGCGACATAATCGACTTTTGACATTTTCGATACTACATTTATGACATTGCCAACACTTGTTGACATTTTTCGATGATTTTGACGTTTTTTTTACATTTTACATTTTAGACATTTTCGAAATATTCGACATTTTTGCGACTTCTTTTTGATATTCACGACATATTCAACAATTGTGACATTTTCGGTAGCATATTTTCGAAATTTTTATATATTCTTCTTTTTGTTAACATTTTACAACAATTTCGATATTACATTTTCGATATTTTCTACGTTTCTATCATTTCCAACATTTTTTTTTTAATTTGCAATTCGACAATCTTTCGACATTTTCGGTACATATTGACGCCATTGCCAACATTTGTTGACATTTTTCGATTATTTTGACGTTTTTTTCACATTTTAGACATTGACATTTGCGAAATATTCAATATTTACGTCAATTTTAATACTTTTTTTGATATTTGTGATATATTCAACAATTATGACATTTTTCGGTAGCATATTTTCGAAATTTTTATATATTCTCATCGTTTGTTAACATTTTACAACAATTTCGATATTACATTTTCGATTACGTTTCTATCATTTCCAACATTTTTTTTTAATTTGCGAAATATTCGACAATCTTTCGACATTTTCGGTACTACATTGACGCCATTGCCAACATTTGTTGACATTTTTCGATGATTTTGACGTTTTTTTCTACATTTTAGACATTTTGACATTTGCGAAATATTCAATATTTTACGTCAATTTTAATACTTTTTTTGATATTTGTGATATATTCAACAATTATGACATTTTCGGTAGCATATTTTCGAAATTTTTATATATTCTCATCGTTTGTTAACATTTTACTACGTTTCTAACATTTTTTTTTAATTTGCGATATTACATTTTCGATATTTTCTACGTTTCTGTTCATTTCCAACATTTTTAAAATTTTGCAACAATTATATTCGGACAATCGAAATTTTTGACATCGTTTTTAACATTTTACAACAACATTTGCGACATTACCAACATTTGTTGAATTTTTCGATGATTTCGACATTTTTTGATATTCCTAACATTTGCGAAATATTCGATATTTTTTGACATTTTACAGCAATTTTAATATGTACATTTTTTGACATTTGAGACATATTCGTCAATTTTGACATTTTCAGTAGTACATTTTCAAATTTTCCTACAGATTCTCAACGTTTGTTAACATATTTACAACAATTTCGATACTATATTTTCGACATTTTCTGTTTCATATTCATTTCCAACATTTTTTTTAATTTGCGAAATATTCGACAATCTTTCGACATTTGTTATCATTTTTCGATGAATCTTTAATAGAAAGCTAATATCTATATTGATAGTAGAGTGCAAATGCGGCTGTCTTCATTGGATTTTGAATTTTGAACACAGACAAGTCCTGATGATCTTAGGTTAGGCAGCCGAAAAGATTCATTGTTTAATTTAAAGCTAAATTTTTTGCAATTTTTCATTTTTACGTTATTTTACTTTGAACAACATTAACCATTTTCGACAACTTGAAGAATTTTTCAATTTATGTAAGCGAATCCTTATATTTGCGAATATTATATAACAATTATAATGATATTACATGCAGTCTTTGAACTTTCAATAAAATTTTCAATTGCACATTTTGGTACAACCAACCTCCTTCGAAATTTTATTGCTCGCATAGTATTGAAACTGGAAAAGTTACTACCAATTCCATCATTTCCACATTTTTTTTGTGGTGTTATCAAACTGAAGAAAAATTGATCTATGACAAATGACATTCGAGATTTTTTGTCAGAGATTTTTGATCTCCTCTATCAATACGTTTTTTTTTGATAGCCTTGGTGTGACAATTAAACAAGTTTACATTTTGACAATTCTATGGTCTTAAAATATTCATTTAAACAAACTTATTTACTTATTCCAAGCATTGTTGGATGTAAGATTAGAAGCAAAACAGATATTAATTCCCCGCACAATACTATATTAAAATTTTCTGTTTATATTTAAGTTCCAACATTTTGCGATAATTTAATAAACGGTGAGGAGTTTCGAAACCTTTTGGGGATTTGATTGAGGGCTACATGGACTAACATTTTAAAATCATATTTTTGGATGGATCTTTAATACAAAGGTGACGAATATCTACATTGTTTTTCAAATGGAACACTCGGTATCAGAATATTCCAATCGATTTTGCTTTAGTACAAACACTTTGATATAACATAAGTTGGATCAGATTTACGGATACAAGCCGAAAAGATTAAAGTTGTCAAAAGGCTTGTCTCCATTTTATACCAAAACCGGGATGAAATATTAAAAAATTAAGTGTATCTGCAATGTCTTAATATTCTTGATTAAAAATATTGTGCTACACTCAACTTGAAATTATTCACCATTATACAACCAACCTCCTTCAGTGAAATTGCTCGCATATCCATGAAATTTTCTATCCGTAACTATGAAATTGAGACCCAACTCATGTTATATCAATTTTGTGTGTTATCAAATTGAAGAAAAATTGATCTATGACAAATGTCATACATTCGAAACAGTGTTTCAGAACTAATCTCACGTTAATTAAAATTTTTATCAATTAGCCTGATGAATACTATTCGTTT
>CM043018.1:146208174-146275745 GCA_023690525.1 Holotrichia oblita | reverse complement strand
TAAAGCCATAGTTACGGATAGGATATTGAAAACGAGCCAATGACTGTATAATCGGTGAATAATTTCAAGTTGAGTGTAGGCCATTATTTTACTCAAGAATATGGCCCTTTCAATGATACACTTAATTTTTTAATATTCATTTTCGGCTTTGGTATAAAATGGACGACATTGGAGCGTTTTTTCAATTTTAATCGTTTTTCTATCCGTAACTCTGATCCAACTTATGTTATATCAAATTGTTTGTCCTAATTAGCAAAATCGATTGGAATAGTCTAATACCGAGTGTTCCATTTGAAAAAACATAAGTTTGGTTCGTCACCGACTGGTTCGATCACCCTGTACAACGAAAATATTTTTAAAACGTAGTCCATGTAGGCCTCAATCAAATCCCCAAAGGTTTTTCGAAACTCACCGTTTATTTATAATCGTCCATCGCATCTTGGTTGCACTTAAATATTTTTAATTCTTGAATGATTATTGTGCGGAGAATTAATATCTGTTTTGCTTCTAATCTTACATCCAACAATGCTTGGAATAAATAAATAAGTTTGTTTAAATGACATTTTAAGACCATGGAATTGTCAAAATGTCAAGGGTAAACTTGTTTAATGAGTCACACCATAAGCTAAACGATTAAAAACGTATTGATAGTGGAGATCAAAAACCTCTGACAAAAAATCTCGAATGTCATTTGTCATAGATCAATTTTTTCTTCAGTTTGATAACGACCACAAAATTTAGTCCTGGTCAGCATGGATTGGTAGTAACTTTTCCAGTTTCAATAATATGCGAGCAATTTTCACTGAAGGAGGTTGGTTGTACCAAAATCCCTGCAATAGCACAATTTTTTAATTGAAAAGTTTAAGACTGCAGGATCATTATATATATTTATATATTATTTGATCAGTAATTGCGGAAGCTTTAGCCTCCTTGACACTTCATCTTTTCGGCTGCCTAACCTAAGATCATCTGGACTTTCTGTGTTCAAAATTCAGTTTCCAATGAAGACAGCCGCATTTGCACTCTACTATCAATATAGATATTAGCTTTCGTATCGAAATTGTTGTAAAATGTTAACAAACGTTGAGGAATTTTGAAAATGTACTACTGAAAATGTCAAAATTGACGAATATGTCTCAAATGTCAAAAAATGTACATATTAAAATTGCTGTAAAATGTCAAAAAATATCGAATATTTCGCAAATGTTAGGAATATCAAAAAATGTCGAAATCATCGAAAAATTCAACAAATGTTGGTAATGTCGCAAATGTAGTACTGAAAATGTCAAAAGATTGTCGAATATGTTGCAAATTTTAAAAAAATGTTGGAAAGAACAGAAACGTAGAAAATATCGAAAATGTAATATCGAAATTGTTGTAAAATGTTAACAAACGATGAGAATATATAAAAATTTCGAAAATATGCTACCGAAAATGTCATAATTGTTGAATATATCACAAATATCAAAAAAAGTATTAAAATTGACGTAAAATATTGAATATTTCGCAAATGTCAAAGGAAATGTCTAAAATGTAGAAAAAAACGTCAAAATCATCGAAAAATGTCAACAAATGTTGGCAATGGCGTCAATGTAGTACCGAAAATGTCGAAAGATTGTCGAATATTTCGCAAATTAAAAAAAAATGTTGGAAATGATAGAAACGTAGAAAATATCGAAAATGTAATATCGAAATTGTTGTAAAATGTTAACAAACGATGAGAATATATAAAAATTTCGAAAATATGCTACCGAAAATGTCATAATTGTTGAATATATCACAAATATCAAAAAAAGTATTAAAATTGACGTAAAATATTGAATATTTCGCAAATGTCAAAGGAAATGTCTAAAATGTAAAAAAAAACGTCAAAATCATCGAAAAATGTCAACAAATGTTGGCAATGGCGTCAATGTAGTACCGAAAATGTCGAAAGATTGTCGAATATTTCGCAAATTAAAAAAAAAATGTTGGAAATGATAGAAACGTAGAAAATATCGAAAATGTAATATCGAAATTGTTGTAAAATGTTAACAAACGATAAGAATATATAAAAATTTCGAAAATATGCTACCGAAAATGTCACAATTGTTGAATATGTCGTGAATATCAAAAAGAAGTATTAAAATTGCCGTAAAATATCGAATATTTCGCAAATGTCAAAGGAAATGTCTAAAATGTAAAAAAAAAAACGTCAAAATCATCGAAAAATGTCAACAAGTGTTGGCAATGTCATAAATGTAGTATCGAAAATGTCAAAAGAATGTCGATTATGTCGCAAATTAAAAAAAAATGATGAAAATGTCAGAAACATAGAAATTATCGAAAATGTAGTATGGAAATTGTTGAAGAATGTGAAAAAACGATGAGAATATCTAAAACTTTCGAAAATGTAGTACCGAAAATGTCAAAAATTGTCGAATATGACGCAAATGTAAAAAAAATATCGAATATCATCGAAAAATGTTGAAGAATGTGAAAAAAACGATGAGAATATCCAAAAATTTCGAAAATATGCTACCGAAAATGTCATAATTGTTGAATATGTCGTAAATATCAAAAAAAAGTATTAAAATTGCCGTAAAATATCGAATATTTCGCAAATGTCAAAGGAAATGTCTAAAATGTAAAAAGAAAACGTTAAAATCATCGAAAAATGTCAACAAGTGTTGGCAATGTCATAAATGTAGAATCGAAAATGTCAAAAGAATGTCGATTATGTCGCAAATTAAAAAAAAATGATGGAAATGTCAGAAACATAGAAATTATCGAAAATGTAGTATGGGAATTGTTGAAGAATGTGAAAAAACGATGAGAATATCTAAAACTTTCGAAAATGTAGTACCGAAAATGTCAAAAATTGTCGAATATGACGCAAATGTCAAAAATAAATATCGAATATCATCGAAAAATGTTGAAGAATGTGAAAAAAACGATGAGAATATCCAAAAATTTCGAAAATATGCTACCGAAAATGTCATAACTGTTGAATATGTCGTAAATATCAAAAAAAAGTATTAAAATTGCCGTAAAATATCGAATATTTCGCAAATGTCAAAGGAAATGTCTAAAATGTAAAAAAAAAACGTCAAAATCATCGAAAAATGTCAACAAGTGTTGGCAATGTCATAAATGTAGAATCGAAAATGTCAAAAGAATGTCGATTATGTCGCAAATTAAAAAAAAAAAGGTGGAAATGTCAGAAACATAGAAATTATCGAAAATGTAGTATGGGAATTGTTGAAGAATGTGAAAAAACGATGAGAATATCTAAAACTTTCTAAAATGTAGTACCGAAAATGTCAAAAATTGTCGAATATGTCGCAAATGTCAAAAAAAATATCGAATATCATCGAAAAATGTTGAAGAATGTGAAAAAAACGATGAGAATATCCAAAAATTTCGAAAATATGCTACCGAAAATGTCATAACTGTTGAATATGTCCTAAATATCAAAAAAAAAAGTATTAAAATTGCCGTAAAATATCGAATATTTCGCAAATGTCAAAGGAAATGTCTAAAATGTAAAAAGAAAACGTCAAAATCATCGAAAAATGTCAACAAGTGTTGGCAATGTCATAAATGTAGTATCGAAAATGTCAAAAGAATGTCAATTGTGTCGCAAATTAAAAAAAAATGATGGAAATGTCAGAAACATAGAAATTATCGAAAATGTAGTATGGGAATTGTTGAAGAATGTGAAAAAACGATAAGAATATCTAAAACTTTCGAAAATGTAGTACCGAAAATGTCAAAAATTGTCGAATATGTCGCAAATGTCAAAAAAAATATCGAATATCATCGAAAAATGTTAACAAATGTTGACAATGTCTAAAAATGTACTAAAATTGTCAAAAATGTAGAAAAAAATGTCAAAATATGTTGAAATGGTATAGAAATTGTCGAAATGTCAAAAACATCTGAAATATCGAAACTGTGGCATCGAAATTGTCGAAAAACGTTAGCAAACGTTGACAATATGCGAAAATGTTGAAAATGTGGTGTCGAAATTGTCGAATACATTAAAATATGTCGTAAAGGTAGTATAGGGATGTTAGAAACGTCAAAAATATTGCAAACGTTGACAATCTTTAAATGTATCTAGTATACCTACTAAAATAGACAATAATCTGAAAGTTTCGTATATTGATTGGAAGAATTTGAAGCTGTCTTGTCAGAGAAAGGGCTCCTCCCCCAATTTACTCTTTATTGTCAAACTCCTCTATTACGCCCTATGGTTGAGTCTTCACAAGAACTAGCATTGATTTAGTTTAATTTCAACTCAATACTACGATTCGAGGAATTCAAACCAAAAGATTTAGAAACATCAGTCTGGTTTTAAACGTACTTATCTGAGGACCATAGTTTTTGATTAAAAATACTAAATTCCTAACAAATTTGAGTGATTGACAAAAATACTATTACACCACCGACACCACCACATTGTTAAAAATACTTACTTGACAGATATGAATTCTTTTTCTTTCTCTATTCTGGATTGTAATTCTTACCTGAAACAAAAAAGAAGTTTGATATTAAAATCACTGTATATACAAATTGCATTAGAGAAATATCATTAGATCCTTTTAAACATTTCCTCAACGCTTTGACAATCGCCACAATTGACTCACATTTACAGGATCCCGAACAGTTTCCTCTAAGCTGTGTTCTTTACAGGTCGTTATCATAATAAATTTCGTATTAAGTGGAGCCTTACTTCAAAGAGCGCATGATTAAGCTTAAAAGAATGTCGGTCATTAAATAAACTCACGAATTTAAATATGTATATTACGTATCTTACTCCAGTTCGCGAGAGATTCGACTATGTAGTCATAAATACACCGGGCATAAATATTAGAAATTGGCGCTTATAAATATTGAGGAAGTACATAACACCTGTCAGTATTGACACAATAAATTAATTAAACAAGTCCTCCCCTCTCTACCCCCTATACCCGCTAATATTACGGTTTATTTTCCGTTGATAAAATAAAAAATCTGTTGACATATATGTGGTTAATTGGGAGATGTGTCAAAAATTTGACAGTTGATAAATTCGACGTACGTTTTTACCGACTTTTTTTTTAATAAATTCACATTCTATGTATTACAAATTAATTTTACTTTGTCAGCGCCATTTTTATTGCGAATATCTAAATATTTATAACAGAATATTTATATACGAGAAGCATTTATTCTATTACCGTCTTGTTTATGCTTTGCGGATCCCACAATGCCATGCGTCAACTGGAACTGAACCAAAGATCGAATAAATACTATTTTATTCGAATGCGTAAGTAGAAATTTTGGCACTGTATGATTTTTGCTTGTATTATTTACATGTTAACATATTAGAAAGAAGAAGAAGAAGAATCTGATTTCATTCGTCATTCGACAAGCTTTCTTTAATTTTATCAGGCCACCATCTGCAATATATTTTTATATATTTTATAACTTTATGTTTAAATTTTTTTTCAATTACGGAGATATAAAATAGAATTTAAAAATATGAATTTATTGATTCAACGGGAAAATAAGGATGTATTTCAATCCATATTCAATTGATCAATTTCCTGTTTTGTAGCATGTTAATTATAGTGATAAAAAGAACATTATTAAATACTTCTACGAGGACAGTTCAGATATTATTGTCCCTGATGATCTAGATGACGTTGATTTTCATAGTCGTCACTACTACTACTGTCATTTAATTGTCAATTATTTTCGATATGTCTTGAACAATTCCTAAATCAAAAAGGTAGGTAATATTGACGTCAGAGCAAAAGCTCAATCGACAAGTCATTTCAGAGACGACTTCGATCGTCATTATAAGCGAAATTCTGAAGACTTTCTAGTAAGATTCGTTACTGTGGATAAAATCTGGCTTCATCATTATGATCCCTGAATAAAAAAGGCAAATCATGGAATGGAAGTACAAGAGTTTACCACACCCTCGAAAGCTTGGTGTGACAGCATCTGCGGAGATGAGATCCTGGCCACAGTTTTTTTGGGATGCCGAAGGAATTATCCTTATAGGCAATATTATGTTGTTTTGTTTTCAAACCTCAGTGATTCCATCAGACCAACTCTCCTGATTAAACAGGAGCTGTGTTTCGATGGCCGTGATTCATAATGTAGGCTTCAAAATTTTTTATTTTCCAGATTTGAACTCCCTCGTGACTTCCATGTCTTCCCCAAACTCAAAGTTCAACTTCGTGGGATTCATTTTTGTGTCTATGAGATGATGGAGGTGAATGAATGGTTTGCAGCCTGAGACAAAAAAAAATTGTGAGGGTGGTTAAGTTCTTTATCATTGTTATACTGAGTGTGTCTACGTCTTAGGGTGGTAGAGTTCTTTACCATTGTTTTTTACCATTAAATAATTCAACACTTAAACCACAGTGTCGTCCAGAATAAGTTCAAGATCTCTTCTGTTTTTTTCCCCCAACTGATGCCAGTTGATTATGATCTTGTTCAGCTGTTTTAATCGGTATTTAAAGCTGTGTAAAGATGTTTATTGCAGTAGTTCCAATTACAGCAAAGTTATAGATGGAGCGAAACCAACTAGGCTGTTCTTTTCGTGGCATTGCTGAAATAATCTTTCTTTGTCAGTTTTGACTTTTTTGCTTCTTGTTTCTGTCTCTTTTTGGGGTCCATTTTTCATCTGATGTTCGCTTTTCCGGAAGAAATTTTGACTCTCCAAGAATAGATTAAGGTTTCATAGTCACTGAGTTACCATTATGTAAGCTTAACTCAAAAATTATTTGAGGAATTTCTCCTGTGGGCTTAATATTCAATATTCATCGTCCCGAGTGGTCAGACTGGCCGCCAAGGACTGTGGAAAGCTTCTCTTAGGGTCATATTTATAGTTCGTGCTTGAGCACGCGATTTTGACACATTCGTAATGACATTTATGTCAAAATCGGTTGCCCAAGCATCGGTACGATCTCAAGCACAAACCATAAATATTCGTCTTACTCAATCGATATTCTCTGGCGTCTGGGCTAACTTTAGACGGCTTGTCGACTTCCGTTTTAACGTTGAACCGGTAGCTCAGGATTGTATTCCGAGTTGGGACTCTTCCTTATCTTCATTAATTTACATGTAATAAACAATAAAACAATTTTTCATTTTTATGTTGTTTTTACTTTAAAACCGTCATATCGTTTTGCCACACCCTGTATGACCCAAAATTATTTGGAGTCTACTCGAACTTGGAACAAAATCATCAAGAATATATGCTGGAGTAAAATTAGAGTCCTTGGATTTGTGTCAGTGTTTCTGTATACCTACTTCTCTCATCAAAGAAGCAATTTGAGGTTGCTGCATTTCCTCTCCTCCTTCTATTGGCGAAGCAAATCTTTTTGTATCTGAATAAAGTAGGTCTGTATAAAACAGGGCTAAAAATTGCTACGCCCTAAGACCTGTTTTGTGCCCAGATGGCTGTAATAAAATTAGATTTATGACCATCCAAAAGTAGAAGCGTTTTTTTCTCTTTGTTGCGATTAATGTGGCTACAAAAATATTTTAAACATTAATTTCATTGCATAGTCCATGATTAAATTATTTCCTGGATTTGGAGGATCGCTGACGAGATCGGATAGATCGAAACCACGTGTACTCGTTCGCAGGGAAAAACTAGAGACTACAGACTAGGAACTAGAGATATTTTCACATGATAGAATGTTGGAACAATGTTCAGAACAATCTGGAATAACTTTTAAAATTTCAAAATTGAGAGGGTGTGGTGGGAAGTGAGCTAATTTCACAGAGGCACAATTTTGACCTAATTCTTGCTCTTATTTTTAAACTCACAACCTGAAACCAAACGCTAGTCATTTCTATACATGACTTAGAATTAAGTAAAGGGGTAACGAATGTATTACAAGAAATTACACCACTACAAGCTAAAGATATATGCCTCCAATTTTCCAATGAAACATGAAAAAAAAAATTATTAATTAATAAATAATGGATTGGAAGCTCTTTTTATTTTCTGAACCATCAGTAAGATTAGTAGATGATGAAGATCATAATGTAAGGTGGGTTTGATTTAGATCATTCTACTTTATGGCTCAAATGCAAGTAAGTATTGTCAGTCAGAAGACTTGGAAACAAGTACAAGATCTGCAGCAAAGGTTAGCAAAATTATTATAACATCTGGTGTGAATGGAAAGGTTAGGATTTGGTCAAAATTGAGCTGACGTTGGTCCTCTTTTATTACAGAATAATCAACTATATCTATTGTGCTCACAACGAAAAATTAACGCACAATTATCGCAAAAAGGTCTACACTCTGTCATCTGTTTCATGGGCTAACACCGAGAAGCCAAGAAAATTTAAAATTTTTTGGTCACTGTGTATCATGTGTGTGAATGATTACTTTAATAGCCATAGTTTAGTAGGTTCAAGAATTGCACATTTTGCCTGACCAATATTTAGAACACAATAAAGATAATTGGCGTTTTTAATTCAATTTTCCATTTAATAAATTATCAAAGAAAAATTTTGCAATAGCCATAATATAGATTCATTTATTTAATAACTAAAAATTTGATGCTTCCTATAAATACATATCTGTTAGTTGAGAAATATTATCCCAGCAGATACTGCATGCAATTAAACACGGACGTGTTACAGTTTATTAAATAATTTTAACGTGGGCGCGATTTATTTCCAGTTTTTATTTTGCTGTAACCCATCCATCAGAGATATTTTTCCGATGTTGTCCATTTAGAAAGCGACAGTTCATTTTGTACAGAAAAATATTTATTATACGCATAATCATTAATATGGAAAATTATCCTGACACAACATCAAATGTCTATTTAAAATCGACTCCTAGAGCTGATGATCAAGAGAAATTGTCGATTAACGTCGGTAAATTATGCTGCGAGATGGTATCTCCTTTTTTTTTTTAAATAGCTACATAGACATTTCTTTACCAGAAATTATGAAGCGTAAATTTAGAATTTTAAATGTAACTCCTTGGAAAGATCGCTATTTATAAAGTATAATTTGACATCAGTATTAAAGCAAACAGGTACAAGATTTTACTAAAAATAATATGTGGTTATATTAGAGGAGTTTAATTATATAATAAATGTACAATCGATTAGTGATTAAATGCAAATTCGCATTTAATTCTCAACTAACTGTACATATATGGATAAACTGACAGCTGAGCTTAACTGTCAGAATTTGAATACTTTTATTTTAAAGTAGACATCACTCCACCCCCTTAATTAACCAAAAGAAAAAATACTGTCAATTTAGGTGTATATCCAGTTTGAGACAGCAAATGAACGTTACATAAAGTAATTATTACGGTAACCTTATCGACCTACTCAAGAAGCGTCCTTGTATTTAAAGGAATTCTCTTAGATTCGTACGAAATTCAAGAGATAATTTAAAAGCACCTCGCTTTAAATTATCTTACCTAAGGCACGGCAAAACAATAAAATCTCATTAAAGTCCTTTTCATCCGCGGCGAAGAATCATTTTCGCTTTTAAAATGTTCCAAGCTGCGAGGCAGAGAGAGAGATTCTTGCGCAAAGAAGCACCCCCTCTCTCTCCCCCTAGTACACGTTATACTACGACGGTAATGGGAGATTCGTCAACGGCAGCAACGGCAGCAACACAAGTTAAATCAACCCTTCATGTAAATTTCATGATATTTAATGCACCGCGCACTAATTGGGTTATCATTGCTGTGCTTGCGTCTCTGAATCTCTCCCGAGGAGGAGCACGCCGCCGAACAAGTTAGCAAGCCATTTCCCCCGTCTTCGACATCATTTGTTTTAAAGCCAAATGGCTTCAAACAGATCCTCATTATAACTTACCTAATGTTCATAAAATATGGACCGGTTATACTGCTGATGGGGTGGCCCTCCTCCGTAATCCCATGGTTGTTATAGGATACAAGGATAATGCGGTTAACCCTACCACTCTTGGGGGGCCACGTCGGGGCGTAGGTTACGACCCTTTGACATTATCCCTATTAAGGCAAATTGTTTCGCATTTTTTATGCTCCAAACGAGCCAAACGGGGGATGATTTTAGCGTTTCAACTTTGTTATTATCTAATCTGCATCGTTTTATCTTTTCGTCGGGTAAATGCATATACTGGTATATTAAAGTGTGGACACTAATTTATCAGCACTCCATTTTCGGTTTTAAGAATTCTTGGCCATCTTTGAAACGTTAATTTTTGTTAAAAATTTCTTAATTCCAAGGCTAAAATCGCGTGTGGTGAATCAAACATGAAGTTTTGTTTCCATGCATTTTTTTCTAGTACTCACGTGATCTATCCAAAGTCTGTTTCTACTGTTTGCATTGTCGACTTTAAGGCTCTGGTGGCATGAAAGTGGATAAATGAGTTGATCGGGCTCATAAATTAGCTATCTCTTCAGGTTTACGAAGGGTGATCCTGGCTAGCAAGTTGGCCAAGGCTTCGCTGTCAAGTTTTAAGGCTTCATTTGGAGGGGGTGGGAACATTTTTAATCGGAAGAAATGTTTAAGATATGAACTGAGAAATTCAGCACTCTGACTGGTGAAGATTTGATCTGTTGGATTAACTTCTTTTGTTTTTTTTTTCGTCAAAAATTCGACCACCGACAAACAGATGACATTAACTAGGCATCATTTAATTTTAGTTTCAGGTTTAGGTAGAACGACCTCAGTTCACACATCAGGCAAGGTATGTTTCGACTAAACTTGTGTTCAAGGTGTAATTGCTTGATTTACTCATTGGTCAATGAGGGGTTGGCTAACAAATTTTAAGGCTTCATTTAGTTCTTTGTTTTTGTTTGCAATATTTCCTGTTTGGTAGTGCTGAATGGGCTAGATAAGACGAAGAATGTTTGCGGCTAAACTTATGGTTTGTTTCGAAATTATGTCCTGGATTTGGTCTTTTTCTTACAGAGAGGAACATTTAGGATATCAGTTGGGAACGTTTAGCTATATATATTTAGAAATTTCCCAGGATTTCTGAGTGTTACATTAAGTGTGATCAAGATTTCAGGGATGGTGGCACTCGAATTTGGCCAAATTAATTTACAAATTTGGAATTTCAGCTTTTGCTTTGCTGACTATTGGATTTGATTCAATAGTGTTGTCGTTAGTTCGAACTCTATATCTACCTTTAGAAGATTTCTTTTGCCTCAAATTGGGGTAAAAGTAACACCAACTTCTCAAGTGGAAATGAGAGGTTTTGAAGTGCGTTTGAGTATGTAGTTAGATCTCTAACTTGCAGCTTTTGAAACAACATATTTTTTTGTGCCGACGATGAAGTAGAAGCTTAACTTTTTCCAAGATCTATTATTCTGGCCTGAGCTCTGGATTGTAGATCCCTAAGCCTCTCTGTCTTCAAACATTACATCTTTCTTGTTACTACGTGGACATAGTAGAGCCACCCTACCTTAGCCTTGATAAACCAATTATTTATTTTGAGGAGGCGGCGAGTTTTGAAGGATGGAATTGGGAAGCTTATCTGGATCGATCTTTTCTAAAGATTCCCCTACCGGGAGGGAGAAGCTTAACTTTTTCTAAGGTCTATTATTCTCTCCTAAGACTGGATTGTAGATTCCTAAGCCTCTCTGTCTACAAGCGTTACATCTTTCTTGTTACTACGTGGACATAGTGGGGTGACACCACTTTGGACTTGATGAATCAATTATTTATTTTGAGGAGGCGGCGAGTTTTGAAGGGTGAAATTAGGAAGCTTATCTAGATCGATCTTTCCAAGGGATTTCCCTACTGGGAGGTCCTTTCGAGATTGTTTCTGTTCAGAACCGTTGTATATTTAGAAAACAGCATTGTTTTCTGAAGGATGCTCAAACGTTTTGCTTGTGATCTGGAGGCGGTGGACCAGAACAAGGGAAACCATGGTTGAGAATCTGCCAGAGAAACACTTCATGGATCATTAACTTGATCTTTCTGCAAATCAATAGGATCATAACGTGCCTTTTTGCTTTTTGAGGGGACGGCGAGTTTTGAAGAGCGGAATTGGGAGGTTAATCTGGATCGATCTTTCCAAGGGGTTCCCCTACTGGGAGGTCCTTTCGAGATTGTTTCTGTTCAGAATCGTTGTATAGTTAGAAAACAGCATTGTTTTCTGAAGGATGCTCAAACGTTTTGCTTGTGATCTGGAGGCGGTGGACCAGAACAAGGGAAACCATGGTTGAGAATCTGCCAGAGAAACACTTCATGAATCATTAACTTGATCTTTCTGCAAATCAATAGGATCATAACGTGCCTTTTGCGTTGTTCATATTTAGCAAGAGAGGAGCATCATTGTTTTCTGAAGGATGTTCAAACGTTTTGCTTGTGATTTGGAGGCGGTGGACCAGAATATGGGAAACCATGGATGAGAATCTGCCAGAGAAATACTTCACGTGACTTTTTGCTTAAGTTTATTAATAAAATGCGGGCCAAACTTAATCAGCAACATGTTTTCGAATTAATACAGGTGGGGTGGTCGAGCAGTTGAAAAATATTTTTTTATGGAACCGTCCCCACCCTCTCTCCTCGACCTCCCATTTTGCATATTTACATAAAATGAATTTTTACGAAAACTTAAAGAAACAATGATTTTGCTTTCTTTTGTTTGCGTGGGGTTGAGGAGGAGAGGGTGGGGGCAGGTGATCCACAAAATTAGGTCCAGCCTAGATTGTGTAGATGATCATATTACAGTAGAAATGGAAATACTCATATTACATAGATACTCATACATCATTTTGGTCCGCATTAAGTAAGGAATTGCTTATTCTTGCTGAGTTGTCACGAGTTTCACCCACAGCTTTAATTTATTGGCCTTTTTCTATGTTATCTGCTGACGTATCAAGCTTAAACTGTGTTAATTTCGCCGAGACTGGAATTGATTGAAAAAAATTTCCTAAACAAACATAGATAATGCAAGAAGAAGAAAGGGTACCAGGTCATAAAGCTTCAAAAGAGCGTTTTATGTTACTAGCGGGATCCAATGCATCTGGTGATTTTAAAATGGGACCTTTGCTGATTTATAATTTTAAAAATCCCAGAGCTCTAAAAAATGTGACCAAAGCCGACTTACCAGTTATATTCAAAAGTAATAGAAAGGCTTGGACAACTCGTAAACTTTTAGAAAATTCCACAAATATACCTACCAACAATGTTTCTAAGCGAGTGATGGTGAAGGGAAAGTAAGTCCTGAAGAGTTTTGGAAAGGGTATAATCTTTATCAGCTGCATGGCGAAATCTGTGGTCCGAAATAGCACTAGATTTTGAACCAGACAAAGAACAAAATGCCAAAATTGGCGAAGTTGTCCAACTTGGCCAATTGACGTCTCATTTGATGATGTGGTTGATCTATTTACTCTTCTGTTGAAGATTCTTCTGAATCCGAGGAGGAGGTTGCGGTAGAACCAGAAGTAAGAAAAGAACTTACAATTGAAGAAGGTTTTGAAGGAACTAATGGAACCAACTTCGTCATCATTCGAGAATCCAACCGCGTCTACATCAGGATCAAATATAGTATAGTACTGCTGCTTAGCGTTAGGTATACGATTTTGATGAAAATAAAAATATGATTATCACCAGATGATGATAAACTTCACAGCTTTATTAAATAGGAGCTATGTATATGTATATAGAAAGTGCAGAAAAATAGTAGCAACAATAATTGAGCCGACACTAAACGCGTTCAAAAACACTCCAATGTGTCAACGTAGGCGTGAAGACGCCCTGCGGATAATCTGCGAATTTACGTTGTGTAAAAGGAAGGGCTGCAGCAACTTTTAATGAGATAAAGTCCGCTGTGATCTTTAGTGCTATTAAAACACTTTTTGCAGGAATTTTCAATGAAATATTCTTTTTAAAAGAAAAACGAAAACGAGGATATGTAGGTGTACACGAGTGTCTGCGTCGTTTATTACACGTATTTATGCTCATCTTTTATTGGCAGAATGTATACAATTCAACGGGGAAAAGGATTTATTTCACACGATAAAGAAACGTTCTCTTTTTGCGGTGTGATTACAGGAAGTTACGGAAAAGAATCTTTATTCTCGGAGCACCGGAGAGGAAAAAAAAAGAAACGACAGTATCAAAGGAATCTATGTATTTAGTACTTTAATATAATTCGGGAATATAAATAATAGGAATTCGAATAAGTTTTGTGTCACAAATTTTCGGTATCTCTGGATTTACTACAAAGTTAAGAAATCTCCGTTGGAATGTTTAATTTAATATTAAACATGGTGTGCCGTTAAATGAACGTAAATTTAGCATGATCGGTTATATTTAGAAGAATTTAGTAACGTGCTGTTGAAATAGTAATGTATTACGAGCATGTAGATACATGTAACCTAGTTACTATAGTGGTGTGTGTGTATATAATGTCATTTTCCTAATAAGAAGGAACATAATGTCCCCTGTAAACTGTAAATAATTCAACTGTAATTAATTCCGATTTTGTGCATTTGTTAGATGCGTTTAAATGATGAGTTTATTAAGTTTCATCTACAGGGTGAGTAGTATAAGTGTCGAAGTTGTGTTTGCAAAGTTAATTGACTTATTTAATCGTGTCTGAAAATAACTCTGACAATGTTAACCTCCTTCTTCCAATGGCATTGATCTCCCTTTGGTTCCTACCCAGAACAGCCCTGCACCTATTCTTTTGTCGGTTTTAGATCCATTCACATACCATTTGATTGTGGTTTATTTTAGGAAGTAGGTGGAGGATTCCCCCACCCCTTTCTATTATTACTTAGCTTTGTAAGAAAGATTTTTTCGAAGCTGTACTTCCTAACCATTTCATCGTTCGGTAGACTTAGAAATGAGACTCCCGAGATGTCCAAGCTCTCTCGTACGGAGTCTTGTCCCTTCCAATCTACACTCTGGTCAATCTATACAATCTCGCGAGGGTATGTCCGAGTAAGAGGACCAAGAGATGTAAAATAGTAATAAAAAGACAATAGAAGTTGAAGATGACTCAATAGAAATTAGAAAATGGCGTTATGATTTCTGGCTCAAATCTAAGTTGAAAAGGTTCTATCTTGACTAAACGGCGAACCAAACGTTTGGGATAGACAGCTGCACAGCTTAAAATTTTGTTTTCCATGGGATTCCTACTGGGAGGTCCTTTCGAGATTGTTTCTGTTCAGAACCGTTGTATAATAATAATAATAATAATAATAATAATAATAATAATATAATATATTTGCCATAAAGTCATACAGACAAAGACAATATTTAGAGAGCTATATTTAGAAAGAGAGGAGCACCATTGTTTTCTGAAGGATGTTCAAACGTTTTGCTTGTGATCCGAAGGCGGTGGACCAGAACATGGGAAACCATGGTTGAGAATCTGCCAGACAAACACTTCATGGATCATTAACTTGATCTTTCCGCAAATCAATAGGATCATAACGTGCCTTTTTGCTTTTTGAGGGGACGGCCACTTTTGAAGGGCGGAATTGGGAGGTTCATCTGGATCGATCTTTCCAAGGGATTCTCGTACTGGGAGGTCCTTTCGAGATTGCTTCTGTTCAGAACCGTTGTATATTTAGAAAGAGAAAAGCACCATTGATAAAAAGACAATAGAAGTTGAAGATGACTCAATAGAAATTAGAAATTGGCGTTATGATTTCTGGCTCAAATCTAAGTTGAAAATATACGATAATGATAACATTTTTTGAAAAGGTTCTATCTTGACTAAACGGCGAACCAAACCGTTAGGATAGACAGCTGCACAGCTTAAAATTTTGTTTTCTGAACTTGTCGTTCTATTTGGGCCAGAAAAAAGCGCTGTTGATAACAAATCTGCTTCATATTCCTTTGGAGAACGAGCAAAACCAGGAAAGGACAGTTTTCAACAATAATGCTATCAACTAGAATGGTGCATAGATTGCGTGTGAAGCAAATGGCACAACATTTCGAGTCATTGATTCTGTCGTAGTTGTCTTGATCAATACAATTTGTACACTCACATCTCTATTATAACCAAAGGACACCATTCGAGTTCGTCCTTTTAATTGTTGTCGTTTCAATCCTATCCTAGACTTAGATTATAATTTAATTAAGAGTGATATTGCACTCATCCCAAAGTCTCATCCAGTCTAAGCTTTAATGAACTGCAATAGCTGTAAAGGTTTCAGAGCAAGTATTTCCTCTTCGTCCATGACGTCTGTACCGAGATAATTAGCTCGGGTTTCCGTAATAGTGGTGCAGTAAGATGTCAGGTGTTCCAGATTTTCATCCTCCACCCCACAGAACTTGCAGTCGCTATTCTGTTTTAGACCTATCCTTGTCATGTGTTCCCCAAGATGGCAATGTCCTGTAAGAAATCCTGAGAGGATGGGTAGTCTATTTCTGCTTAGTTCTAGCAAAGTTCTTGATCTGTGCTTATTGTATATCTTGGAGTGACTCAGACCAGGCCTCATCTCACTATCTTTGAGTTCTTTTTTGTAGGTGCTCATCTCTATACCACAGAACGCTTCCGGTCCCACAAACAAAGTTGTGGCGGCCTTTCTTTCTAATAGATTAGCTTCTTCGTTGCCTCTAATTCCAGTATGTCCTGGGGTATATTCCCATTGGTTCGGAGTATTTGGTTCCTGACCCAAAGATCCCTGCACCTGCTCCTTTGTCGGTTTTAGAACCGTCCACATACCATTTGATGGTGTTTTCTTTTAGGGAGTACGTGGAGTGTTCTCCATTCCACGTCAAACCAAGCTAACCAGGCTCTTCTTCTGTGAGAAGATTTTCGTCTCTAGCGTGGTTTACACGTCGAGCAGCCACTTTCATTACTAGCAAATCGTCAAAATTTCAGAATTGTATTAGCAGTAGATTCCCTATGACTCTGAACTAACAGTTTTCCTGAACGACCTTGTATATTCATACTACTATGACGCGGTCAAAACTTCAGTTCTTCCTTGGTAAAAAGGATCTGATTGCAAATCACACAATTCCAATTGAAGGTTTGCTCTGCTTACATTCTCAACTAAAATTGTAAGGGACGAAATTGGTACCTCTAAACATACAAAAATCTACATTTATTCTTTCCCACGGTGGGTTAGGCCAAGACCATGGATTCAGTTTCACTTTGGTAGAGTTACTTGAATGTAAATTGCAAGCTTCACACTGACCTACTATACTTTCAATGTCTTGTCCAAATTTGGCCACCAAAAGTACTCCCATGCGAAATTCTTCATTTTTACGATGCCCATATGTGTGGAAGATCATTCATTGAGTACTTCAAATCTTAAGAACGCGAGTACAACGACTTTACGATTCCACAATAAACATCCATCATTTACTACAAAATCATATCTTTTAGAGAAATACGGACTAAGTTCGGGCGATATTTTCTTTCCTATTTATAGATAACTATAGTGGAGGAAAACTACAACATCTGTTGAAAATAAACGCACCTCTTTTTAACGAAAACTTTCACGGCAAGAAGAACCTAAACTAAGACGAAGAAGAAGAAGTAGAAGCAGGGAGTCGATTTTTTTTTCAAGTTAACGATCGCACGAGGCATTTAATTTCTGCGCTGTCTTTTCGCTGCCTGCCTCCCCCTCCCCCCTGCCTTTCGGTGGTCCTGTTCTTACACATCTTGCGGTGCACTTTTTCCGCGCCCGTTCTGTCAGCGAGGAGGTGATTGAGCAAGCCCGGGCGGCGACGTTGTGCAGGCAGTCGAGCGAACGCACAAGAGACGAAGGAGGTGCAGGGCGTAGTGAGCGAACGCGGTGAGACAGGGTAGATAACGCGAAAGTGATTATCGGCAGATGGGAGAGCTATCTCGGGTCGTCGGAGCTCCGGGTGTCAGCTTTCGCGACCTCGTGATTAATGACTTAGTGCATTAGCTATTGACAGGGGCAGCATTGTCGCTAACTATACCCACCGCTGCTGCCTCTGTTCCGTACACACGAATGCCACCACCTTCGATGAATGTGAAATGTTCTTTTTTTCTTCTCTTCTGTGTTTGTTTTGGGATAAAACTGCCGCTGAGAATCGATTTGTGTGTGCTTGGTTGAGGTTCTGCTTGTTTCTGTATATAATTATGTTGTATAGTTTATTGAATTGAACGTCACGTTTTTTATTTCTTCTGAATATTTACGTTTCGATCTTTCATTTAAAGTTGCTTTAAATAACTTCCAAACTACTTTTACTTGTGCTTTTTTCAAGTGAAAAAAATTGGATTATCCAATCCAAGCCAGCAAAGCAAGAAACAGAAGAAATTCCTTAAAATATTAGCGCATAAAATTTTAAGAAGATTCCAATCCGTAGAATTTGAAAGACATACATTCAAGATCAATTGTCATATATCAATGTCCAATTATGACTGAATCATTTTCTTAATGTTTATGGAATTAACAATCTAGATGCATGAAAGCTAGAATTTGCAACCGTGCTTATATGCACAGTTTGTCTGAAAGTAAACAGAACTCTGTTAATAGGTATGTTTCTGGTGGCACCACCTATATGTGGCTAGAGGCGTTCGACGTCTAGTAAAAATTTTATGATAGTTGGTTCACCGGAAGCGGAGTTATAACGTCTCAAACGTCATGTTTTGGTCATCGGTACAAAAATGAGCAATCGAACAAAGAGCCTATATTAAGTTTTGTTTCAAACTCGGGATGCAACAAGTTTATGGTGATGATGAAAAATGGTCGCCAAGACATCAATAATGACCCCCATATCGACCAGTCGAAATGGGAGTGTTCACAGACTTGATCTACCGCATTTTGACCGACCATTTGAGTTATCGGAAGGTGAGTGTTCACTTTGTCCAGCACAAGTTTGACGAACGTAAATTGTTCAGAATCATACGAGCATCTTCACCTACATAGAGCAGATAGTACCACTGTCCATAAGGGTGGACAAGATTTCGCCCGTTTTCAGATTCAGTAGGGGATACAATGTAAACATCTCCAATAGAGAGACTGCAAAAACTTTCCTTCACAGCCGTCTCTAAAACGCTTAATGGCACGGGAATTGGAATTTGGAGAGACCGAGAGTGAAGCTTTTAGCCTAGGGCGCTCTGTGTCCATCTTCCAAGCCGAAGTAATCGTGATCCAGAACTGCGCGGAAGGCATATTAAATTACCCGCAGGTTAATGGAGCAGTGGAAATTCTTTCTGACAGTCAGGCTGCCTTTAGAGCACTACAGGCTATTAGGTTTGACTCCGAGGTAGTACTACACTACCATAGGCCTCTTGTAAAACTGACGGAACGTCACAAGACCACGCTGAGATGGCTGTCAAATCACTCTGGAATCAGAGGTAATGAAATGGCTGACAAATTAACTAGAGATGTCAGCGAGGGACCACTCGTGGGGCTCCTATGGCAGCGCCAAAGCCTTTGTCAGATCCGAATTCGCCGCTAGACATTGCTCTCATTGCCGGCATGAGACACTGTAAATCTCTCGGGATCCGCTCGTATGAGAAAAACTACGTAAGGCATGCATCGCATGGGCATAGTAAACTCTCCATTGAGCAGAAACTGTGCGAATGCGGAGAAAACTCCAATCTATCTTTATGCCGACTGCTCGACAGTGGACAGTGAGTGAATTGTTCAGAATCCAACTTTGCAAGGACAGCGTTAAAGAAGCCAACAAGGACGAAAACTTCCTTCATAACATTGTTATGAGTGACGAAACGTGGTGTTTCCAATACGATGCGGAAACAAAGCGTCAAAGCTCCAAAACGAGCCGACAACCAAAAAATCTCGGTTTGAGAAGTCAAAACTGAAGACAATTCTCATTAGTTTTTACGATGCAAAGGGTATTGTTCATCATGAGTTCGTACCACCGGGCACAAAGATTAACGCTCCATTTTATCTTGCTGTTTTGAGGTGGTTGTTGCATTCTATTCGTCGCATTCGGTCAGAATATCGTGAGGAAGGGAGGTGGCGTTTGTTGCACAATAATACGCCAAAAATCGCATTTTATTGATCAACGAGTCAATAGCCGCGGTGCTTAGGCGGCTAATTTTGCTAACCTTTGTTGCAGATCTTGTACTTGTTTGCACCCTCCTTCGTCAGCACCGTTATGATCGTCATTATCTTCTACTAATCGTACTGATGGTTCAGAAAATAAATACAGAGCTTCCAATCCATTATCTATTTATGAATTAATTTTTTCGAAAATTAAAACAAACAGTTACTTACCTTGTATAACAGGGATAACTCACAAGTTTTGCTTATAGTAATGTAATTCCTTGTAATACATTCGTTAACCCCCTTTCTTAATTGTAAATTATATATCGAAGTGACCAGCGTTTACCTTCAAGTTGTGAGTTTAAAAAAAGAAGAAGAATAAGGTCAAAATTGTGCCTCTGTGAAGTCAGCTCAGTTGCCACCAAACCCTCTCAATTTTGAAAATTTAAAAATTATCCCAAGTTATTCTGAACATTGTGCCAACATTCTATCATGCGTAAATATTTCTTTTTTTTTTATTATTGTTCTAGGTTTAAAAACCAAAAATTGGCTGTAATAAACGCTTATGGTATATTGTTGGAAATCGCCCTGCAAACGAGTACAATGATAATAAATCAAGCATTAGAACCGGACCACGTGGTTGCGATCTATCCGATCTCGTCGCCTAATTTCATCGAACCTCGTCACTCAACATTAATCGTAAACATTTTTGTAGCCACATTAATTGCAACAATTGCAATGGTTAGGCGGCTGACTATCGTTGTGGCAGGATGATAGGAGACGGGTTTCAATTCTCTGCAGGGCCGGTGACATTTTTTTAGAGAGTTGAAATCCGGATCGACTTGAGAGCAAAGTGATTAACAGCGCGGCATTATAAAAGGCGATATGATGCTGTCGCAAAGCTATTTAAACACAATTTACACACACAAAACTACACTGCATGAGTTGCATTAGGAAAAAAAATACAAAAGGATCGGAAAATAGAAATAATGATGCGAATGAGGAAACAGAATTTACAACGGTAAACAGAAAACACAAACCACGGCAGCATCTAAATATTACGCGTGGTACAGCAAAAAATATAGAATTAAAAGGTACTATACGATACGCACATTTGCATGTATACGGCTTCGAGCCAGACACATCAAACGAGAGTATTGCTCAATATTTGACTACAAAAAATATTGAGAAAGTAAAAATTCAAAGAATCCAATCAAAGAGACCAACAGAATACGCTTCATATAAGATATCAGTGCCTTTCGAACTGTTAGACGAAGCGAGAAAGCCGGACCTGTGGCCGACAGGTGTTAGTATCAATCGATTTTTAGAAAGACTTTGGCAGAAAACGCAGCAGATTACATAAATAAGACAGCTAATACAAACATATTGACTATATTACATCAGAATATACAGTGTTTAAGTAATAAAATAGAATATGTGGAAGAACTTACAATTACAATTTCTCGGTTATCGCATTGACAGAACACTGGCTTAATTCAAATAATATAGTCTATGCAAATATTAGACACTATAATCTAATATCCATATTTATGAGAACATCTTCAAAACATGGAAGCTCTTGTATATTTATCCAAGAACAAATTAAAGCTCACGAACTTCAGTACTTGCAACAGAAAAGTATTGAGTCAATAATTGAATGTTCGGCGACAGCGCTGCCTGAAATGGGATTCATCATTATAAATGTTTATAGACCACCATCGGGAAACTACGACATATTTCTCAACGCAATGGAAGATATTCTGCTGTCAGTAGGCTCAAAACTAAACAATAATTCCATAGTACTATGTGGTGATTTCAATTTAAATCTATTAAATGTGAAAGATAGTAAAGTGGTCGCATTCGTAAATATGCTGAGATCTTTCGGACTATACCAGACGATTAGGCACCCGACTAGATTAAGCAGAACCAGTGCTACACTTATTGATAACGTATTTGTGAAATCCTTCGTAAATTTTGAAAGTCGGATAATACAGACGGCTCTGTCGGATCACCATGGACAACAATGTAGCTTTAAATTTCCAATAAAACAACGCAAAGCAAAAATCTGCACTAGAACAGTGTCAGAGTAAAATATCAAACAGATTAGAAACTTCCTACAACGAGAAGATTGGGATAACTTGTTGGAAGAAGAAAATCCAGACCGATGTACTTACCGCTTCCTTTCTAAGTTGAGAACAGCCTATGAAGAAGCAAAAATATAAACACAGGTATCGAAAATTTGTTCGTATACCACAAAAAATCGGGCACTGAAATAGCAGATGAATTTAACGTTCAATATATTAACATGGGAAAGCCGATCGACCAAAACACCGGGAATGTGAAACACACAACAAGTCCAAATTCTAGTTCTATGCTCCTTTATCAAGTGGAACCGTTAGAAATCCTAAACATTATTTATTCTATGAAAGACACCAAAGCAGGTCTGCTAGGCGACAGAATCATTGGCCCATACATTTATAAAGAAACTTTGAATACAGATGGCTATTTACACTTTTTAAGGACATATCTTACGGATTATATCGACAGCAACATTTGCCTCAACCGACTGAATAACCTTTGGTTTCAACAGGACGGTGCTCCGCCGCATAACTCTAGGAGAGTAAGTGATTATTTGTCTGAACTATTTCCTCGAAAAGTAATTTCAAATAATGGGGACATTCGTTGGCCAGCGCGTTCACCTGATCTTTCTCCGTTGGATTATTATTTATGGGGAACTATGAAAAATGTTATTTATGAAACAGTGCCTGCTGATATTCATGAGCTGCGAAGAACGATAATTACCACCTTAAGGACTAAAATAAGAAGAAGGAATATTTCAAGAGCTGTACAACATTTAAGGAGACGCGTAGAATTGTGTTTAGAAGTAGATGGTGAAACCTTCGAGTATCTCTTATAATGTTATTTTGTTTTATTTGTTTATTAAAATCATCATTTTCTGGATAAATGTTGTGAACGTTAAAATTTTAAATTTAATCGAACTGTTACAAATGCATTTGTTAAACACAAGTATAGAAATTGTTTCCAAGGCTTTCTTCTCAAAATCGGGTTTCTGGTTATTTTGATAAAATTGTGAAACTGGACCATATCGTGTGATACATCATCGTAATCAGAATCAAGAGCTTTACTCAAAAATGGAAAAATCCAATATGATGCCCATAAGAAAAATCAAAGTTGACTACCGTAACTTTTGAATCTAGAACGTCTTGAAAAAATGGTTGGCACATTTGGATTCCATGTAAAAAAGTGCCTTAATAATGTCTGAGTTAGAAACGTCTACGTTGATCGGCTTTCGATATACAACGTTAAAACGAAAGTTTAAAATTTCACTTTTTTCCAAAAATCTCAGCAACCCATGAAAATTTTTTAAGTTTCTCGGTAGCATATCTCTTCTCTCCCAAATGCACAACTTTGTCCTAATTTAACCGATCTCCTATCTCTTATAATAACCGAGTTACCCATGCTTGCGCTCGAAAAACGGGCACCCTGTATAAAGGTGCCGTAACACAAACGTTAAGAATTTATAACAGCATCCCGGAAGAGATAAAAAATAAACAATTTAATGCTTTCAAATCATTATTAAAAAGATTTCTCGTATATAAGTGCTTGTACAGTGTAAATGACTTTTTTCAATAATGAACCAAGTTCTTTTCTTTTCTTTCTATGACGTATTTTATACTTTTGTTTTTTTATGAAATAAATGTCTATTATTATTATTATTATTATTATTATTATTGTTAGACAGACAAGTAATACAGCTTATCGAAGTGGAAGAAGAGTCCTGTTTACTTTGAGACAGACTGTGTATTGTGTTCTTTCAGAATTGCTCCAACTAGTAATTGTAGAGAAATGAACTTAAAGCTTAAAGGGGTCCAAACTAATTTATTGCAATATTTCTAGCTGTCTAGATTAACCGGTGATAGTCTCTCATTGTTTTGAGCATTTATATTGGAGGCAACATAATCAATCCATGAATATAATTATGATACATAATAAAGCTAAACTCCAATATATGTATCTGTATCTTAGCTGTCAAGACTTAATAGTCATCAGAGTATTTAATGAGTTTTATTCTATGGTCTTTCTTGATTACAAATTTTCAGTTTTATTTACGAGAAAAGTACAGTTACGATTTCAATGCGTTTTTTTTCTCCTCCATTTTGCTATCGACGTCTGTCTGGTAGGTATAACAAATTTTTTGCTCCATAATAAAGATCGTAATTTATAACAACACACACGAAAGAAGAAGTATAAATTTCATGCTTACACCTATATAGCAGATATATCTACGGCTAAGTTATGTAAAACGCGCACCTAATTCATATCATTTGTAATATTTCAAAGTTGGCTCCGCATAGGATCATCATGTAACATACATATGTGCTACTCATTTCTTTTTTTTTCCTCTCGTCGTCTCCTCTCCTTTGAATATTTTTATTTATAGTTCGAACGTTATATAGGCAACGTTACATAAATTTCACAAACAAATTACAGCCATTACCCATTATCGACACTGTAAATAACCTAAAGCGCGCTTGTACACGGACTTTCATCAAGCGTATAACCCGCGCATTATCAATACATCAAATTAGGAACATCATCTTGAGAGAGTAGAGGTGTGCGGTTTAACTTTGAAAAGAAAATAAAAAAAAAAATGTAGGTATATGAAATGTATGTAAGACGAAGAGAAGGATACTTTCGAATCACTAGATTAATACGAGGCAATTTTCGTCCAGATTCGTATAATTATAAAGGTTGGCAACACATCTCGGATACGCTTATTTAAATAATTATTTCATTTATGTAATTCATCTTTCGGAAGATGCGGGTCCCCTCGTCACCGACCGGTGAAAGGTCCATTAGGTACGGCCCCGGTTGCTCGAGAGGTATAGAAAGTTCGTGCCATCCATATTACTATAATAAAAATTCTTAATTTATTGAATTGAATTTTTTTTTGCTTCCCCCATTTCTTAATGTAATAGTATATTATTAACAATATACCTGATGCTTAAATGGTGTTATTAACGGCGGTTTATTGTGACTTTCATTCGCTTCTAAACTTAATAAGGAAATTATTGTTAAAAATAGTGTTACACCTGCGAAATAAATTGACACAATATAGATAGAAGAATAAACAGACGAAGATGTGTTTAAGTCGGAAAATAAAACAAATAACGGATGATACAATAATAGTCTGGGGAGGAGAAGGGGCTGTTGTCGATGAGGAAATGCGCATTTCATTCATGATTTATAGTGGAAGACTCTCAAAACACTGAATAGAATTAAAATTAGATCTTTTATTAATATAGTGCCGTGAGTGAATAGGCCTGTTATTTAGGACAAGGGATCGTAAATTTTGTTTTAGTGGTGTTGCTTTTTATACCGTTGTGTTTTGTGTTTAATTTTATTTTTATTCCTTCATTCAAGTTCTCCTTCGAATAAAACTTTTTGAAAGGAATAAGTTCGTTCTACAGTAATCTCGATGATTTGATGCTGACATTATGATGCATCGAAATTGAGTTTGAGAGCTGACCTTCTTCACACAGGAAATGTTTATCCATTCATCCTGGTTGGCTACGCAGTTTACAGGAAGCAAAGAAACTTGAATGAAAATAAGACAGATTTTGTCTTCTCGACAAAATTAATTATAAAGTGTACATATCAGCACAGCATTGCTGTTTTCTTTGTGAGTGGGACAGTCGATCGAGAAATTCCCACTATGTTGTTAAAGATTGGCCTGTCAGAGCTCAGTATATTCTTAGACAAAAGATTACTTATACTTCATCAGATAGGTACTAATGGAATCTGATAAAATATTTCTATCGTCACTGTACATCAAATTAGATTTAATGAAGAATTTCGTCAAAGGGATGGTGATGAGTTCCTCCAATACCTTCAACAAAAATTTCCCAATATTCCAAATGCAAAACTTCCAGAGGAAATTTTTGTAGGATCTCAAATTAATCGTGCACAACAAGATGCACAATTGAGGAGCATTTATCGGTTTCACAGAATTTATCAGAAGGACCTAGAAACATCTAACAGCCTACATCATAAAACAGTGTATATTTTGCAATTTTGATTATCTTTACAAAGCTTTTGAAAGCCATATTGAAACGATACATTTTCCATATGGGCACATAAAATTAATCCTCATCAACATAACCTTTTTAAAATATATATTCCACAATCTTCTTCATTACAGTCACATCATTCATTTTCAGAATTATTTTTTTCTTGGTTAGGTTGGTCAAATAAATGTTTGTAAAATTAGAGTTCAGGTTGTCAGTTCTGATCGTACAGATTTAATAATGTTTCCAAGTTGTCTGATTTTTCTTTCTTTACTTCTAAATATGAAAGGCATCATCCTTAAGCAGATTTTTTTAGGAAGTCTATCAACGCTGAAGACAATTGGTTGGAGCCATGTCCAGGAAGATTCTCCAGGCAGGTGTAGAAAACAGGAGGTTCAGAATTTATGTCTGTGACACAAAAACAGTAAAAGACAAGCTGCCTTAAATAAAAAGCTTCCCCGATTGGAAGTTTGGGCAAGCACTGAACTTCTTGCATATCAAAATGAAATGAGATGCTTTCTTCCTTCTCCTCCTTCAACAAAAGATGAAACTGTTTTGGCCTCAGTTTATGGATTCTTAATTCAGTCATAATTATCGTTCGCACATATCAGATGCTGGCGATCCAAATCTAATGTGTATGTACTCATTGTCAGTGGAAAAAACTGTTTTTAAAAAATCCCAACTTGACCTTTAATTCTCCGGTTGCTTTAGAATTATACAAATTGGATATAAGTACTTTGATTGGAAGATAGGTGCAATCGCTTTAATTTCTTCTATTGTAGTGACTTTCACGTGCACGTTTGGCACTACTTTTGCGAGAGCGGTGGTCGCCTCCTCTGTTTTTCTTTATTTTCCCCTCCATCTAGTTTTATAATCGCTATTTTGGGTAATGCCAAAGGCATTTCAAAATATGTTTTGACACACGCGATGAATTTTTTTTGTTGTGTTCGCAAGAAGTATTCCACTGATACTGATATGATTTTGGCCTTCTCCTTTTCGGAGTAGAAACATGTATGTAGTGGGATAATTTTACATCCTGCACTACTGTGTCTGCCTTTGAATACACATCTTATCTGCAAAAAATTGTGCCATTTTTAGGTGATTTTAAGCATTTGTAAGTTTTTTCGTCATGGACGCAGGGGAATTAAAAATTTTCAGCATTTGAGAAATGATCTTGATACCTATAACCCCTATAAACGTTGCATCTTTCGCCTACCCTGGCTGTTTCCTTGCACATAAACATCACCACCACTGGATATTGCATTGTCCATTGTTAATTTCGAAGCACACTAGACACACAAGCCTGCCTCAAAAACGAACAAAACAATCTAAATAATGATTTTCATTTGTTATCGAGAGAAATCGTTTGAGTCACCACTCTTGATGGATAAAATCCAGTTTGAAAAAGCGGCTTATTTTTATCATTAAATTGCATATGGACAGAACCTGTTTTGAAACCTCTAATTGGTGTCAAAACTTGTCTTTAGGTGCAGAATGTGACGCCATCTAGAAGTGAATTTTACGGATAAAAGCTCTTTTGAAACGATGCTCCTCAATTTGAAGAGATTTTAAATGATTGAAATGCTTTTAAGAGTGTGACCCAAAATTTTCTGGGAAACACAAAATCGGACAATTACATAGCAACTGTTAATGAACTCATAAGCTTCATTTACATAGAAGGCAGTGGGAATTGTAGTGTAAGAGTAGTGGAGTGCCGAAGTTAGTTCTCATGTATTTAAACGAGAGCATTTACATAAACAGTGCGACAGTAACGGTAGTGGAGAAGTAGTGCCAAAGTTCGCAAACTCCAAACATTCCCACTACACTACCGATACTTATACCAACGCGTCTGCGCAGAACAATCTACCGATAACAGCTGTTTTGTTGTGTTTACATTTGACTATACATCCATTACCAACTATCGTCGTTACGCATGCGCAACAAAGCAGGCGCATCGCCACTACTTTTTTTATGTAAATGCATTTCCGCACTACAATACACCTTCCACTACTCTTACACTACAATGGCCACTACCCTCTATGTAAATGAAGCTTTAATCGAATGTAGGGTTTCATGCCACTGTTCCATAAAAATAGTTACATCTTTTCGGGTGTTGCCGTGGTCGTTGTAACAAACTTGACGTTTCGCTGATCATAGCTGTCAGCTGGAAGATACATCTTAATAGAACAGTGGCCGTGAAAGCCTACATTCAATTATAAGTAAATATCCTTTCAAAGTGGGTAAAATTTTTATTGTTTTAATCTAGAAATTATTAACAAGGACTAGATGAACACTGGATCTTTTGGTGCAGAAGTAGAACACTAAATACTTCAACCCACTAAACACAGACGAGTTTCGACAGCAAAGCTGTCATTATCAAGGCTATAATAAAACTGAACATCGCGGTATCGAGATCACTGATCAAAGCGAAAGCGAAAAAAATAGCCTGTAGGTTGAAATATGCAAAATTCAGTGCTTCTAATGGCTGGCTACAAAAATGGAGGAAGAGACCTAACGTACGTTTCAAATCTATATCAGGGTATCTGCAGATGTTAATCTAGAAGATGGCAACGAATTCTTACAAAAGTTTCCATCTCTTCTTGGGGGATAAAGATCGGAAGATATTTACAACGCAGATGAAAGTGGTTTCTATTTTCGAACACTACCAGATAGAACATTTGCACTTATATCAGAAAGATGCCTTGGTGGTAAAATGTCAAAAGAGCCCTCACTATTTTATTCTGTGTGTTTCGGTCATAGTGTCGTCACTTGACGACACTGTATTTTAGCTTCCAACATAGAAACTAAATAGCTGCAAATACCATTTGGGCATGGTGTATTCAATTGAACCCATTATTGGCAATTCCTACAATGTACTGTAGTGCCACCTGGTGGTGAAAGGCAGTAACAAAAAATTAAAATTTCTATGTTGGTAGGCGACTTGTTGCATCATGTGTGCGAAAGTGAACAGTTTTGTGTGTGACAGGTACCATTAGTGCTTATATATATTGTACAGGGTAACATAGCCTCAAATATTAAGTGATAGTTCGTATATTTATTCATTACTATATAGATAATCTCCAAAAATGTCGTCCAAATGAAGATTCATATATTAGGAGATGGTGCACTTGCCCGAGTATCTATCGGAAATTGAAGATCTGAGCGAAATTAATAAAAGCTGGACCTCAGTCTTTGCCTGCGGGCGACGAAAATTTTGAAGAAGGAAATGAAGAAATCCAGGATTCTGAAGAAGTTGTGGAAACTAGGAAGATGTACCTGCTCCAGAAGTGCCTACTGAACCTGAGCCTGGCCCAAGCACCTCACGCTCAGCTTCAACGCGCAAAAAAGACGTAATGAAGGAGTTCATGACGCAAAAGAAACCAACAAACTAAGAAAAGATTGGTTGGAGGATAGGGGTCCAGTTTCTAACTCCAAATATCAAGTCGTTTGAGAAAACAGTTGAAGATTTAGTTGGGCTAGGAAGTCCAATGTTTTTTTTCTCAATACTTTAACGACGAACTGTTTGAAGAAATGGTGGAGCTCACAAATTTGTGTTCCATACAACAGCATCAAAGATTTAGTCCCACCTCCCTCCTAGAAATGAAAACATTTCTTGGCATCCATTTGCTGCCCATTTCTTATTATATTATCTTTTAGTCACGATGTCGCCAACTGAAGACATGTGCCAACCCCTGAACGGGGGTTGGTAACTCTTCACGAGGAATATAAAGGAATTGCAAATAAATCAGACTTTCTACTACCACAGTTTCAGATTTTTTTTCTTAACCAAAATAAAAAGTAACCTAAAGGTGACGAAGAAGGTGATCGGAAAAGCTGCCCGTCCACGCACACTTAAAAATTCCAAAGCATGGATGACCCGTGAAATAATGAAAGAGCGGCTTTTAGACATGGACAGCAGAATGAGGTTTCAAAAGAGGAAAATATTGTTATTTCTGGATAAGGATATGTTTTTTTACCACCCCAATTGTACATACTTTGCTGCCATAATCGAGACTTGATTCTAAAACATATTTTATCCAAAATGGACGGTGCTTCGTCTGCCTCATAATTTTCGAAATCTACAAACGTTTGGGAAGCGCTGTATTTTATTGAAACAGCTTGGAGTAATGTTTCTTAAAGCACTATCCAAAATTACGTTTCTAAAGCTGGATTTAAGAAAAAATGAGGCTCTTTCGAATCTCTTTGAGGATGAATATGAAGAAGAAGAAGACAGCATGTCCTTGACAGCGATGGTTAATTTTATTAAAAAAAAAAAACTGTAAAGAAGTGTGTGACATAGTGAACGATACAGAATTTAGATGATGGATAATTTTCTAGGAAACACAAAATCTGACATTCATCCACATAGCAATTGTTAATGAACTTCTTTTTAAATACATTTGTTACAGTCGCACTTGGATTTCTTTCCTCTAAACCTCGGCGACGTCAGTGATGAACACGTTGAGAAATTTCATCAAGACATTTCTCTTATCGAAAAACGTTATCAGGTCAAGTGGAACAGTGAAATGTTGGCTGATTATTGTTGGAGTTTGATATCAGAAAGTACTGTAGAACAGTAGATCAGATTAAATTATTGATAGGTCGATCTGTGAGGGCCGTGGCCAGTGAATAAAATGGTGATAGTGCTAAGGTCTCTATTATTGAGGTCCAACAGAGATTTAGACTTAGTAGCTGAAAAAGTAATAATTTTTTTTCATTATCTTAGTTTTGGAGAGTTAGTCCAATGGGAGATTTTTTGCTTAGTCTCCCACTGTTGAAGATGAGCTTTTATGTGGCTTTTGCTAAGGCCAACAAACAACTCTGGTCCAATAAATCGAGATTCTGCCCCTTTCTTTGCAAGTAGAGCAGTAAGACAGAAGACAAGTAAAAAGGAAAACATTTTAAGACGGAACGTTTGTACCAAACTCTGACGTGCTAGAATAAATTTGTTTGTATTGTGAGTTACCGAAGAAAAGATAAAACTACTATTATTTAAAGACCTTTTATGTGTTAGCCACGTTATCTAAGAAATTTTTCAGTAAAAAACGTTGATCTAGATAGCCACAAAAATGTCAGCAATACATTAATCAATTTCTAAAATTTCAGCAGCTTTATTTCCAGTTCTTATTATAATAAAGAAAATAAATTACATCTGGTTTCAATTAACACCGCTCCTTTTCTCAAAAAAAAAAAAAATAATAAAATAAAGAAAAAAGAATGCCATAAAATAACACTTTATATCTTAAAAATATAAGGAATCCATGTGAAGCGCCGGTCATCAAGGAGAAACGTCCCTGTTTTCGTGAACATCACCTATGTATACACACAACGTTTCGGGTACACTTCAATCGCATTATATTTAGGCGTTGACAGCCGATCTCGTCGTGAGTCGAGAGAGAGTTTGTCGTAATGGTTAGGCCGAAGTGGCTCCTTAAAGAGTCGATGAAATATGAAAAATATTAAGTAAATAATCGGACGACGGGAATGCGCAAAAAGGAAGTTGTACAAATGAAGCATCGAATTGTCATCATCAAAGTAACGGACGCCGCTAATTTTAAAGATCTTTTGATATCGAGCCTTCTCCCATCAAAATAAATTCTCTCCGAACACCTGGTGTGACGTCAAGTTCTCTCTTTCCTTTCTCGTTTTCTTACCATCTTTCTTTATTATTTTTTTTTTGCCTCTCGTATTTTATCGTTTATGGAAAGCTGTTTATAGGATACCAATTATATAATAATGCTGTAAGAGTGTCTCGAGTTTTTGTTATTCTTTCTCGGCGATTTTGTTGTGATGATTGGAAGGTCAACGACCAAGATGCGGTTTTGAACTTTTAAAGTAGCTATATGGGCATACATTACACATGGTGAAAGAGGATGTTATGATGTTTATTTGATTCATTCGTTAGAGAGACGATATAATTATAGTTGACGTAAGCAATTGATCGTTTTAGATAAGTAAATAAATTGCAACCAATAAAAGAAGAGGTCTAAACAAGTATAAGATGGGCAAGTTAAAAAATCTTACTTTTTAAGACGTATTTAATAAACTGTTAGCTTTAGATTTCTCTCTAACTACCTCTCTACCTCTAAATCTAGCCCATCCCAATTATCTTTTAAAGTTTTGGCAACATTGTTTCCACCTATTTTCTACGTAGGCGAGTTTTTTATCTTTACACTTACAAACAAATGGAGAAATTAGCTCCATAAAAAATTTAATTCTGGAATAGAGAAAAGACTACGCCGACTAATTTGTTTTGGCGTTTGAATATTTCCAATGATATCTGTCCAGTTGTATTACAAATCATCTTGTCTCTCTGGCTACTTGCAAAGCAAAGTCTTCCACATTTCTGCATTGAGGATACAGTAGCTCCAGTTTTGGTAATGCAGACGATTTTTCCAAAGAGGAAGTTTCCTCCGTCTGTGAAAACAATACATTCTCCCACTTCTTTCTTCACAGGATTCCATTTAAGACCAGATTTGCTGTTTTCATGACAGTTTTTCTCTTCGAGATCACTGAAGTGCTCTTCATACTCACTGGATGATTCCTTATAAGGCCCATCGTCATTATTTTCCGAATTTGAAGAATCGGAACCATAAACTTCTTTTTTTTATTTTTTTGCTTTCTGCTGATTTTTTTTTAAAAGAGACGCCTGATGTTGAGGGCTCTTGAAGGTCTTCATAGGTAATACTCTTGCCTGGAGCCACATTTACTTTTTTCGATTTTTTCTTCATGCCATCTATTCCTGTTATTTCTTATCTTTGGATAGATAGATAGATATTTCTTTATTTCACTTTATTCAACAATAACAATAACAATTTTTACAATTAAAACATTGAAGTCACACTAAAGTCCAATCTAAACTAAAGTGACCGAGTCAAAATTGCACTTCCGTACTCAGAAAATCTCGGACACTGTAGAAGGCCTCTCTAGCAAGATATGTCAGCAGTGAATAGTTCGCAAACTCTTCAGTTCAATGGATAGGTCAATTGTCCCTTTTGTAGCTTTTACTGTTAACAGACCGTGTGTTTTGTCACTACGTGTATTATAAGTATGTTCAATTCTGCTATTCGCAAATAATCCGGAGCGCATAACCAAAGGACGAAATCTTGGAAGCCAAATAATTGATCTGTTGCTTCCAATTCAGCTGTGAGTCCAAGACAATTCCGAAGAACCTCACATTGTCCGTCGTAGTGAGTATACTTCATTGTTATATTTAATACATTTTGGAGATTGTTTGAAGTAGCTAAAGTTAAGTAAATGTGTCTTTTTAACATTTAGTTGTAGGTCGTGTTTCATGAACCAGTCATCATATTTTTCTAATGTTTTTGTTACTTCTTTTCTTGCTAGTTTTTCTTTGCTTATGATGTATCCTCGGCGTACAATATCGTACTACATTTGGACACTTGAGGTAGATCATTAACACAGATAGGAATAAGAGTGGTCTCAAGATTGACCCCTGTTAGACCTCTACGTATATTTTGCTATTGCGAATGTACCATTCTACCTGTTGTCAAATCTCTCATTTGCGTACGTTGCTGTCTATTGGTTAAGTAAGATTTGATAAGGTCCAAGTCCTTGCTCCTCACTCTTTCCGTTTCTAGTTTTATGTACAGCTTCTCAAAGTTTATACTGTCGAACGCCTTTAATAAATCCATGAAGATCCTCAACGTTTCCTCACCGGAATTGAACCCATGTAACACAAGTGTTAAAAGCTGATCAATCGCTCTTGTCGTTGATCGTTCTTTCAGATATTCGTTTTGGTTATTACTAAAAATATTCTGTTTCTTTAAGAATTAATATAGTCTACTATAAATAACTGTTTCGAATACTTTTGAGATATTAGGCAGCAAAGATATCGGTCTTAGTGTTATAGAAGATTTTCTGACGTCATCTGGAAATGTCGAGGCTTCCATGCACAGTTGAAACGCTGTTTTTCATATGGACTATGGTATTGTACTCTCTGTCTTCATTGGGTGTGGTGGGACTCAGAAACAGTGAACACGGACTCGGTGACGCTCCTATGTCCAGCGACACATTCTTCATCTTATCTCTCCTACTCTCATCAATTTCAATGTCATTCAAAATGCAATGTCCATTCACATTTCTACCAATTATTTTTCTTACCAAACTCCAGACCGCTTTCGTTTTATTCTTAGAATTTTCAATAAATACAGAGTTAGACGTTTGTTTTTGGATATGTATATCATTTGCAAGGCTCTTACAATAGCTTTTGTATTCTTCTGCACTTACAATGTTGTCCTTCATGTCCTCATGCAGTTGCCGTTTGATTAGACATTTTTGCTTTATTTCATTTGTTATTCAGTTGTTCACTTCGCCACCGCTGTTAATTTTGTATTTCACTTTTGGGCATGTTCCATCAACTGCATCGCCAGAAGCCTCGAAAAATCTGGAATAGGCGCTGTTAATGTCAGATTGCAGTGGTCAGATAATGCACACTTTATTTCTAAAAATTCTTTGAAACTTCCTTCAATAGAATTTCTTTCAGCTTCGTCAATTTCTCTGCCTGAAAATGTTTTTAACAATTCATTAACATTAGGTGGCTGTCTATCACATTTCTTAAGCATTCGTTAAGCAAAGCAGGAATGTCCTGTTTTTGTAGAGTGGAATTTTTTTTCCACTGGATGTATTTTTGTAGGCTAATAAAATTTGTCTCCATGCAGATTTCATAGGATGGAAAAAATGCGACGTCCAGGGGTTGGGTGAGGTGAATACTATTTGGGGCAAGGCATATGAAAGCTATATCATTCTGCTGACATTCTTTGATGACTTTCGAAAATGCATGGGACGAGAGATTATCTCCTATGAGTACAGTTTTACCAATTTCTTCAATTTAGGCAACATTAAAGAAAAAATCAACGCTACCAGCCATCATTAATGGTATGCTTGTCTTAGAACTGTTACAAATTTTGGTGAGGTATTTGGTGCCACGCTTAACCACACATTTCTTTGTGCCCGTGTCATCCGTCAAATACATTTTCAACAATATCAGAGAGACTATCAATATATTATTTGATCATATCTTCACTGATTGATAAACGACTTTTCTTTATATTCGATACGAATCGGACGGATAATTCTGGATGTCGTGCCACAAATGATCTGACCCAATCCTTGTTCGGGATATTATCTCTGAATATTGCTACTACCCTTCCAACTTTTCTTAAATGAGCCCAGACAATATATCTTATATCCTGCTGGTCCAACGCAAACCCCAAATTGCTCATCACGATGATGCAGGATACAAAAGCTTTTTCCTCTTCGTTTGTAAAAATTAAAGGTTTACCAAGCCGCATAGTGTGGCAATTTTTAAGTTTGTAGTGGAATGTTCAAATTGGTGCAAAGTTATTCCTCAGTGAAAGAATTAAAAATCTTTTGCGGTTAATCTTTCCCAATCTTCAAACTGAAAAAAAAAGCTTGCGCGAAATCTTCGAATATTTTACAATAATTAATTTGAATCAGGTCTCAACAAAAAACCGCAAAGCCAGAATACAAATCAACTGAATTAATTTCTATAATAATATCTTCCAGACGAAAAAAATCCGACGAATTTCGCTTTGGAAAGAATCCAAAGCACACCAGCATAGCTAAATAACTACCTACGGAGGGAAAAATTCTTCACAAATCCCCGGGTCTCCTCAATCATAAACGGAATGACCATTCATAATCCCATTCTGATGTCTGCGTGTACGCGCGAAATCCGAATGAACTCGGCGAGCCGACCGGCTAGAAGAAGACGTGGAAGAAGGACGACGGCAATATCGTCGAGGCCAACGGGCGGTAGCACTATTTCAACACTTTGTTGACAATGCACCCACCATAAAGAATCGAAGTTAATTAGGTTCGACTTCAAAGCTCGTTGACAATCGGCTCTGTGGTATATAGTGTAGGCTTAAAATAGCGCTACGGCATTACGCGACGGTCGCCTTCAAAACTAATCCACGCAACTTCCGGCAGGCGCGTTGCCAACATTGACAATGGATATCCCTACGGAACCCACGTGTTTACGCGGCGGCGTGTGGATCCGAGAACTTGCTCGCGGCTTCCGTTGCAATGTATTAAACGAAAGTGCACCGAACGCATGAACGCCCCCCAAACATGAAAGGTGTGAATCGAACAGGGCGCGAAACAATAGGCCCCATTTGATCGATGTGTAACTTTATTCTGAAAACAACTAAGGCTCGTATTTATAGTTTGTACTTGAGGTCGCGCTGATGCTTGAGCACGCGATTTTGACGTAAATGTCATTACAAATGTGTCAAAATCGCGTGCTCAAGCATCGACACGACTTCAAGCACGAATAATAGAGCGTTGCCTATTAAGTTTGACTTGAATGTTTTCATTATTATGTACTCTACATCTAGGTATGCAATAAAAGATTCTGAATAATCTATTCTGATCTATCCCTAAAGCTAGAAACTCTCCTTTTGCCCCTTCAGGATTCCTGAACAGGAGTAATATCTATACTAAGGTACTGCTAATTTAAACTTTAAGCTTCTGACTCTGTCTTTATGAAAATTGCAAGTGATAAGTTCTGTTCGTGGTAAATTTAGTATCCTCCTGTGGTCCTGTTTGCTCCTTATAGGACTGAATGAAGCTTCTAAGCTCCTTTTTCGTCTTTATGAATGCAGCTCCTGCTGATTGCGGAGTTGTAGAATATTAATGACGTTGGTGGGATTACTGTTTCGGAGTTTGATACGCCAGTACTTGTTTAGCCCTCTTAAGGGGTCATGGCAAAACTATTGCAAATGAAGTGAGAAAACAAATAATAAGGCTGTACAGCGAAGGTAAATCACAGATAGAAATTTCATCAAGTTTTTCTCTAAATAAATCGATAATTTTGCGGATTATTAAAGCCTACAAGAAAAAGGAAGACGTGGATTCAATTAGAAATCCTGGAAGGCCGAAGAAAACTAGTAATTTTTTCAATAAATAAATTATAAAAGTTGCTCGCTAGAACCCTTTTCTTTCTTCGTCCCAAATTTCGGCTGTTTTGAAGCAGTATAGTGAAGTTCCAGTTAATTTTGGCACGATAAGAAGAAGATTACTATCCAATGCCGAATAATGAAAGGCCGATTAGACTTTGCAAAATCGCTACTATCCACTGTCAGAATTCAAATCTAAATTAGACTTAATAAAAGTGACAATATTTGTCAGGACTGTCAAATTATATGACTGAACCCTAAATATACAATTGCCATAGTAAAACATGGCGGTGGTTCGGTGATGGTCTGTGGCTGCTTTCTTTCGTTCAAAATGAGCCCATTCCATAGAATTCATGACATAATAGATCAATATGTATACAAGGACATTTTGAAGACAATGGGCCAATGGATAATGATCCTAAGCACAAGTCAAAATTTGTAACCGAATGGCTTTGAACCAACAAAATTGATGTTATGGCTTGGCCATCGCAGTCCCCAGATTTGAACCCCATAGAGAATCTGTGGGCAATTTTATTGTGGATAGGAAAATTCGCGATCAAAAGTATAAAAATTTGAATAAATTCTTCGAAGTGTTAAGCACTAGTTGGAATCAAATTGACCATAGATTAATAGAAAGACTTATAGAATCTAATAATAGCTGCTGAGGGGTACCACACAAAATATTAAAGAACTGCTTCATTTGTAATTATTATAAAGAATAAGAAATGTTTTACGAGTTGCTTTAATTTTGTCCATCTATATGTATTTTACAAATAAAAAAATATGACTTAAATAAAGTTGCTATATTTTTGGCCAATATTGTATATTGGAAAAGGGATCGAATCTCCAGATCCCATCTGGGTCAGTGCTGCGGATAAACCAAGGTTCACGATCAGTCTTAGTATTTCATTTTGCTGTGCCTCAATTGTTCTTAGATGGGGTTTGGCAGCACATACCCATAGGTATTAGTAAATTATTACTTTAAGACTCAGTAATACAAGACTCTTGTTGCAAAGGCAAGGGTAGGCGACCAACCTGGCGGCTGAAATCTTTATTATGCTGATAAAGTCGGCCAATCCTTACTTCATTTCCACTAGAATCCTTGTAGATACCAATGCTTTCTAATGGAGAGCACATGATGTCACTCATCAGTTGTTAATTTTGGAAAATATAATTAATTAATGCAGGAGTCTCACTTAAAAACAAAAAAAACATCTTAAGTATCTTTCTTTGTACAGTACTGCATTAGAAAGGAATTTGTGGTTTCTTTTTGGGCAATGTTCAACGCTGCTAGATTGCAAGGTCTTTTGTTACTGCGCTTCTTTGCTAACATTGAGGAAATCAACGTGAGTTAATAATATGGGTTATATGGTAATGCTAACTCCATTCAATGATGAATCACAATTGAAACTATCCAACTCTAAGACCTCCGACTCATGATGATGTCCATGTAAGACTTACATGGACATCATCATCGGTTTATAAATGATTTGATTGAAACCTATGCCAGCTAAAATCCAGTTAAAGTAATTCCTCAAAGTCTGATTAGTTCTTAAAATGTGCCAACAAACTTTGACTTTGGGCTTCTTTTTCAGGTTAGGCTTATTGACTACTCTGTTTTTCGTTTATCTTTTTGAGGTTTGCAGAAATTATGACGAAATTGAAGCGATGTCAAAACCTGAGCATCTTACTTACGGGAAATGAGGACCAAAAACTGCATCTAATGATGCCAATACCCAATAAGTTTGTTATAATAGATCCCACACCATCATCGGATTGCTGTAGGTGAATAGTAGACGTTGCTGTATCGTTAACAGTTGATGCTGAGACAATGGTTGGCAAAACTGCTGTGTCCTCATATTAGGAGTGTCAGTGTAAAGTTTCAAGTCAAAAAGGCAAACCAAAGCTGCACAATAAAATTTTGAAAATTGAAAAATTGGAGTATCGAGCCATCATTGAGTAGTTCGTGTCGATTTGGAAATGGGAAAATGAAGTCCCAAATGTCTGAATGTTGATCAGAAGCGTCCACGGGTAGAAGCACCACCCAGAAACAAAGTAGCAATAGATGGAATGAAGATACTCTGGTTCTACAAGGCTTAAGACGTTTCGTCTTCAAAAACCTGCCCAAAAAGTTGTTGCTTCAGTTTATTTGGGATTGCCATCGAGTAATCATGATTAATTTTCTGGAGGAGGGTGGAACAATAACTGGGAATTATTATTCGACGTTATTGACCACTGAACGAGAAAAAATTATGGAAAGAAGGCGTGGAAAGGTCGTAAGATCAAATAAGAGGAGAGTATATTGAATAATAAAACATTTTGAGTTTCATACAATTATTTTTTTTAGACAAAAACTTATACACCTATGCAGTTTATACACTAGACCTAATACGAAAAAAAAAGATCCCAAATAAAACGACATCTTTTTACACACTCGTACTTTTTAGAACCGATTAATTGGACAGACCTAATTTTAGAGTCTAATTGCCTAGGCTACTACCCGTATACACGCCTGAGACGATCATTCGGGAAAAGAAATATAAAACACCTAAAGAATGTCGTAAATAACTCAAGTACCCATCGTTTAAGTGTATATTTATGGTACTTTTAATTGATAACAAGTATAAATAATGTTTTTAATCAACTTGAGCCAATTAGCGTTCGGTGCATAATATATACGTTTATAGGAAATCTATATAAGAAATGTGAGAAATTTCTCTTTCCAGTTAGAAGGATGCAATTTATGCAAAGGTAAATCGAAACAATTTCCGTTTTGTTTAATGAAACACGCAACGAAAATGCGCACTGCCAACTGTAAAGTTAGTCTATTATAATGGATAATGTGTAGTTTCAACGTGTTTTATGCTTGTAATAACGCTAGATTCAATCTGTTGTTATTACATGTCGAAAACGACTTATTTCTTTAAAAGTGGTTTGAAATAATTTGAGTGCACTAGACTTATATATAAATTTCTGCGTCTATTTTCATTTCCACATAAATGTATTCCATTTATTAATGCATACAAGTGTATGATTTTATAATTCAGAATTATCGCTTGTAAGTGGTTATAATTATTAACGATCACACAGTAATTTTCACTTAATTATTTTCTTGTTGATGGATTCTCGTTTTTCCTTTATATGTATTTCCTAAGGTTATAATAGTTGTTACATAAACATGATTTCAATGCTGAAAGTGTAATCAATAAATTCAATAAAGTGAGAAATTTCATTCAGATTAATCCACAACGGAAAGTGATCTAATTTGATGCTTTAGTTTTGTTTCCGATCTTCATATACAGAACAGTGCAGTCTGTTATTGGATTAAAATTATTTCTAGTTAATATTTAGAAAATGATCTCTCAAAATTTTGCAAATGAGCACAGTTCGATTTGCGACTTCTTCTGTCAAAATTTTAAAATACTTCAATCTTGTCCTCCATACCAAAATAATTTATATTGATTTCTTGCAATTTGGTACTAATTTTGTAAAAAAAATCCAAAATGGTTCAGATTTCTGCACTGCCAATATTTGTAATTGCACTACAATCCTCTCAGTTACCAATGCTTCTTCTTAACATTGTTTCTGCGACGTTTGCGCGATTAGGTCTTTTATACCCACGGACATGGTTCTGTCTTCATCTGTGCTAATTTCTATACATTTCTATACATTTTAGCTCACGTTCAAATGTTTCATATTATATATGCTACGAGGTACACTAAACCTTTGAATCTTGCTTTGTATTCTATAATTTGCCAGAAAAATTTGTAAGATTTTCTTGCAAGCCTTACTACCATCATTGATCTTATTTTAAAGGAAACCATTTATTTAAACTAGATAGCGGCATGGCATCATTCTTTATCACTGCTAAACTTGAACCCCTTGCATCCTGGCAACCAAATTTTCTGAAACTTGGTTTGGATTTCAAACCTCATAAAAACTGAGCTTATGAGGAGCATTTGTGTTATCATCAGTGTTATCATGTTATCTAACGTAGAACTTGAAAACGACTAGATCAGTTCCTTTTACTTCTGGAGTTTTTTCTCTAACAAACCTTCTTTTTTAAGCCAAATTCCACTCTATGCAAAAGAACGAGATCATATATTTTTCAAAATGCTAACTCTGGATACGATGGATTTTCCCATTTTTATTTATCAGAAAAAAGGACAAATTTTCTTTCGTTTAAGCATCTTAGAATAGGTTCTCGTGAATTTTAAAATATTATAAAAGTTTCAACGTGTTGATGCTGATACTAAATTTTTAGAAGCAAACAATGTTGGTAAAGAATTCCAACACAGTTCAGAATCTAATTAAGATTTACTAAGCAATCACCACCATCTTCCTACCCCCTATCTCCGAATGCGACTTACTGCATAGTCTGTAAAAACTATCACTAAATTCAATACTGTCAGGTCTCTAATTTTCCAGATTTTAAACCATATAAGCACGATTTTAAGCTATTTTAGATCTTCTTTTATCTGGGGTCAGAGCTTTCCACTAGTTTTAATAACAAAAATTCTGCAATCCAAATTTACCACTACAAAAATGCATCACTATAAAAGCATTGGCTATCGAGAATGGATTAGCTAACATGGTCCACAGATATATGAAGCAATTGCCTAATAGTTCTCAGATCTTTTGATAAATGTTAGATTTGAAAATTATAAAATGTTTCGAGCACAATTGTAATCATTATTTTACATGATCATTTTTTATTTCCGTTATTTAATTGTCATCGTAAAAGAGCGCGAAATTTAAAATAAAACCTCTTTACATCTTACCTACGACGACGATGGAGGAACTTATACTCTTGTACGCGATCTGTTGGAACGGCACCTTTAACTATGGAGGCGGAGGAGTGCCAGGCGTTTTAGAGTCCCATATCCTCATTTTATGCCGTTGTGTCGTGTTTTATGGACGTGTCCTCTCCTCTAGCCGGGGCAGTTATGTTCGACAATAAAGGACGAATATGACTTCGGTTGTATTTGTTGCGAATGGACTATCTCCCGAGTTCGACCGTATATAAAATGTATAGAATAATTTATTTGCGACTGCTGCGACCTTATCATATACACATGTATTACGAGGACTTACATGCATACAATATCGAATTTATTCCCCTGTGTTCTCATATGTGTCAGACGGTACCTATATCTTAGAATTTACATTAAAATATGATTTGCCGTATTAGTTTTGTCATTACAACGATTTATAAACGCGATGCTAGCTAATGTATGTTCTTGTATGATATATTCCGTTTATTTATTATTTCTCTCGACTTCAGGTCTCTTTACTTCCTTTGAATCTTTATTTCTTTTCCTTTTCCTCTTCTTTGGAATCTTTTCTTGTCTCTTCTTTTCTTTTTTCACTTTCCAATCTTTTTCAGAATCTTTTCTTTTTTATATTCTCATATCTGTCGTTTTGTTTTTCAATCAATCAATCAAATTTTTTTCTTTTTTCTTCAATTTTTTCCTTGACCTCCTATATTTTACTCAAAGTACGAGGGAGCGTTCTTATATTCGCGGAATGGGGGATAAGGGGTGGAAATAAAAGAACCAAATTATTTTTCTTTTTCAATAAACCTGCAAGACGGATACATTTTTCACATCTTTCAATTAATTTATTTATACTGTCATAAAAATGATTTCTCTTTATTTGCAAAATACGCCGAAACTGCCTCCTTGACTTCATCATCGCCAGTAAATTTTTTACCCCGCAGCTCATTTTTCATTTTCGGAAACAGGTAATAATCACTCTGGGTCAGGTCTGGGCTGTAGGGTGAGTGATTCACAATTTCGAAGCCCACCTTATACAGGGCAGCTAACGCAACGCGGCTCTTGTGGACGGGCGCGTTGTCGTGCAAAAGCAGCACACCTTTCGTCAATTTTCCCCGTCTTTTCTCTTTAATGGCTTCTTTTAGTCGCTCTAATATTGAAGCGTAATATTCTCCGGTTATAGAAACACCTTCATCTTTATAATCAATCAACAATATTCCTTCCGAGTCCCAAAATACCGTTGCCATGAGTTTCCCAGCTGATTGTGACACTTTAAATTTCTTGGGAGGTGCTGTGTCCTTTTTATGCCACTGCATGGAGTTTTGTTTGGCCTCAGGTTCATAATGATGAACCCAAGTTTCGTCTCCAGTAACAATTCGACTCAATACACCATCCTTGTCTTCATTACAGAGATCCAAGAATGCACGCGAACACTCTACGCGCTGTTGTTTTTGCGGCGGCGTGAGCATTCTCGGCACCCATCTTGCGCTGACCTTAGACATGCCGAGATGATCGTGTAGGATTTTAAAAATTGTTGTATCGGATACTCCAACCATTTCTGCGAATTGTTTCTTCTTTAGTCGAGCATCTTCGAGTACAATTTTTTCAACTTTTTGGATAAGTGCTGGCGTGGTCACCTCAATGCTCCTGCCCGGCCTCGGGTCGTCTTCAAAGGATTCCCTTCCTTGTTTAAATAAACTATGCCACTTGTACACCATGGTTTTTCCTGGACAAGAGTCGCCGTAAACCAATGACATCTCATTCATTATGGTCGCGACTGATTTTCCTGGCCTGGTAAGGAACTTTATAACGGCACGATATTCGATTTTTTCCATATTTCACTTTTCACTCCTTATTATGTTACTTGGTTGACGATAGCTCAAAGACTAACTGTCTAATAACAATGAAACTTCCTATTTATACTAATTATGAGCCAACCCATATTGTACGTAGCAAAATCTGAGTTAATATTTTAGGATTGCCTTCAGCCTATTCTTTATTTTGCACAAGACCACCAACTAATACGTTCAAAACATCTAAAGGAATCCAGAATCCAAATTGGAGTCTTCATGAAACATCTAATAAATTAGGAGAAAATGAAAGAAGTCAGTGCTGGTATGGTAAATCCTAATCCCAAAACAATACGAGATCGAAAAGATTGTCGTAATAGGAGGTGCCCTCAACCATAGAATAGAGCAATTTTCAAAGTTAGGTCACGAAAGTTTAGCGTTTGAAGCCCACAGACAGTTGCGATTGCATTGAAGTCTTCCAGGTACTGTTTCGTAGGTAAGTTTGTTAATCATGCTATCAGCTTCTTCAGAAGGTTTCTAAAGACTGAGTCTTTAGATTGAGTCATTTCACTAAGCCTAAAGCATGGTGAAACGAGTAGACAAGTTTGCACTTCATGTTTTAACGATCGTGCTGTCAGCTTCTTTAGTAGCCTGATCACTGAAACATCAAATGCAGATTCATCTATGCAACAATAATAGAAAAACTTCAACGCAGTAAACGACGGTAGTAAGTTATTGGAAAGAAAGTAACAATATTGTCTATAGAAAACTTTCTGATGATTCAATTGCAGAAGCTTTCCAGACCTATGGTATCTGATTCAGTAGGACGTGATATTACAGGAATAGATTTTTTTTTGAAATATATTAGTCTAGGTCCAGCTTCATTCTCTTGATGTGTGGTCTCATCGTGAGAGAAGCTCAAGGGGTCATTCCCAAACATATTTTTCATCGCTCTCAGGATTCATCTGAATAGCCACTTTGTTGCTCGATCTGATTATGCAGCATTAAAAGAGAGTATTTTTGGAGAGGAATTTTGCACCAGATGCTTCGAAAGACAACGCGTAGACAATAATTCACTAAACTGAAGTTTTGTAATCTTCCTTCCAGGGTGTGTATCGAGCTAGGTCGAGTAAACTTGGTTTCAATGTCTTTTAAAGAGGCTACAACCAGTATGTGGTACGACTGCATAAACATAGCAGTGTGATCTCATTCTCAGTTAGAAAGTTGAAGACATTAGCGTCGCTGCAACCGGGTGTGCGGCCATTAGAAATAAGCAGAACTGGATTAGGCTCCTTTCATGCCAAAAAAGGATCGTTTAATTACTGACACCTGGAAGTCTGATCGTCAAATTTTGTTTCTGATCCTTCAGCTTTATAGGAGGCAATGCCGCTGATCGTCTTGTCTTTCTCCTTGGAAGTCCCCTTTTATGGACATCGTGTGCTTCCTCAGTTGCTACCACTTTTATAGGTCTGCTATTTAATCACAAAAAGATCAAAATGATATTGTTGAATATACTTTCTAGTGGGTTGGATGTTTTCTTCAGAATTAGATGCAATCATCGCTTAAATTGTTTCAGCTTCTTATTACTTATTACATCCTGTAGTACCTCATCCAGCCACCTACACTAAAAAATTTATTCGGAAAGCAATCGGTATTCACTTAATCGTGACATTAAATAATTATCACACTGCGTCCGAAATTGTCGAATTGATTACGGTTGATTCCAATTTGTCTATTGGGTATGTGGAATTAATGTAACCGCTCCGACATAACAAATGAAGTGATTTACGATTATTTTTGCTTTATTCTAACGATATTATTAGTTTACACGGATAGTTTGACACCGGTAAGCAGGCTTCCACAATAAAATACATGTTTCGTTATAAATTATATTATTGTTGCCCGATATGGAAAATACCCGTGAAATATTGAGCGTGTAATAGTCAATATTAATATTCTACATATGTATGTATGGTATATTTATGTGTCTCCACGGTTACATGCTGACCATATTTCTATTACTGGAAAGTCCTGTTCACTAACGCTATTATCGTGTAGTAATTTATAACGAATCATTTATATAGAAATACTTATATTACTGCTGGCTGGTTTGGCCAAATATTTTGATAACGTTATTTATATGTATGCGTTTTGGGTTTAATGAAAAATGAAGCCATTACAGTTTAAAGAAGCTTGATTTGAAATAGATAGGTAGACTCGAATTGTTATTAGATAATAGATGAATTATTATAGAGCTTTCAATCATCCTAAACATTGAAAAAATTGAGATGATCAAAATCCTTATTCCTTATACTTGTCTTTTAGGCTTAGTACTACTAATGAGAGGGTAGAGTTCTTCCTTGAAGTTTTCTTAATTAAATTATCTTTGTACTTAAAGTTGGACTGCAAGAAGACTTAATGGATTTTAATTTTCTAGCTATGGAGTTAATAAATTCGACAGTCGTCTCTATTAAGATTTTAATGGGTTTGTGCTAAGCAATAAAAATAATGTTTGAAGATCGAAATTTGCACTAAAGAACATATTGATGTGGCAAATAAAACCAGATGTTTAATGTTGTGGTAAACACAAAATATTTATTAAAATTGCACACAATGTGCCTTTCAACCTATATGCTTTGTACGCTTAATACCTACATTTAAATGGCCGTCAAGGTCTCCCAGATTTGTCAATGAAAGATCAAAAACACCGCCATATGTGTCGCTTCTGTATATTCTGTGCTACCGGCAACTTAATTATATTAACTTTACTATATTGATTATAGTTTGCTTGAAAAAAATGTTTCATTTAATAAAAATTGTCTTTTTACGTCTGAAAGGTATGTATTTTTTTACCAGATTGTATAATCTTGTATATTGGTGTATATTATTGAAAAAAAAATCGAATTTTGTTTTGTTGCCGATCGGCAACATCATGCATTCGAGATATCATTCGTTTTCTTGACTCTGTACTTATCGGCAACGCTATGCAGTTGAGTTCATTGTTTTTAATTATTCTTTCAGTATGGACAGGAAAAGATTCTAGCAAAAAATGATATTGAACAGTTTTGGGCAAATTTTACCAGTCTAATTGACGACAATGACACTCGCTTTAGAACTGCAGATAGCGATGAAGACCGCATTTTGCCCGAAACTGATAATGCAGTAGAAATCGAAGAAATTGAAAAAATGCGTATTGTTCTAGAAGAGCCAGAGGATGAAGAAGATAACTTGCCTCTCCCTTATTTCTTGCCCTTGAACCGAAGTAAGGTAGCCGTAAAAAAGATATATTTTGGAAATCTAAGTCTTTGATTTTAAATGATGATCAGCTACCACCCATTGAGACATAGAAATATCTGAAGAAATTTTAGCTTTGGAACGGGCATTGTAATTCTTCAACTGATTGATAGCAAAAATTGTAGAAAACCAAAACTGAGAGACCAGCATTCTTTACCGAAAATAACATAAAGCAATTTTTTTGGCATACTAATATATGTATACTTCATTGCTAAATATGCTCAATACGAGGTCAACGTGGAGTAATGAACTAAGATTTGCCCCAGTTAATCAACAAATTCGAGATGATAAGTTCATACAACAACTTCAACAATAACGACTCTTTTATATCAGCCAGGACATGATAGGCTTCACAAAATTAGAAATATTCTTGATTTTCTGAACAATAAATTTTCTTCGGTTGCCTTGGAGCAAAATCTATGTATAGGCGAGCAAATATGCTCCAGGCATTATACGAAACAATATATGGCAATGAAGCCCCACAAATGGGGATTCAAATTCTTTGTTATGCCAGTCATTTAAGGATTTGCCTATAAATTTGAAATTTATGCTGGTCAAGAAGAAAGAGATATGCCAGTTGACAAACTTGACCTCAGAGTAACATCAAATTTGGTTTTACCTTTAACTAGAATTATTCCACGACAGCAAAATTACAGACTATATCATGATAACTATTATACAGCATTGCCTCTAATGGTGCATTTGACAAAGGAGGGAATTTATTCTTTGGGTACTATACGAAGAAATAGCAATTGCAAATTGCGTCTTTGAGAGATGCTAATCGTGGAACAAGTCATGAATTTGTTGCAACACTTGATAGTGTGGATGTTTCAATTTCGAAAGTGAAAAGATACGATCGGAAGAAAAGGAAAATTATTGAAGTTGATTGTCTTTATATTACAACCGAATATAACAGACATATGGGAGGTGTGGATCTATTGGATAGCTTCATGGGAAGGTACAAAATATATATAAAGAGTCGTAAATAGTACATAAGGATTTTCTACCATCTTTTAGACTTGACGTTAGTAAATTCTAAGAAGCAACCAGGATGCAAATTATTGAATCAAGCCTAATTTCGTGCAGAAGTAGCTTATAACTTGTGCAACATAACATCAGCTGCTACTAAACGTGGTCGCCCTAGGAAGAGTTTAGTGGAAGAAATTGGGAATAAGAGAAAGATAGGACCAACAAAGCATATACCACCCGCGAAAATTTGCGCTGACCAAACTGGGCATTGGCCAATAATAGAAGATTAAAAATTGAGATGCAAGCCCCCTAACTACAAAGGATTTACCCATACCAAGTGTGGTGTAGAATTATGTCTCAGCAAACATAATAATTGTTTTAAACAATTTCACATGTAATGTTATTTCAAAAAATAAAATGATTGAAAATGATTTTTTTCTATTTTTTCCTGCATCAGTTTTTTCAAATCTTCGAGATTTTAATTTTTTTCATTTTAAAAATCATGCATTTAAGGGTTAAGTGTTCCCAAAGAAAAAATCTGTAAGTCGGAAAATCGGGCGACCATGGGGGGGGGGGAGGGGGAGGAGGCCAAAGACAGAAAACGATTCTCTTAAATGTGTGCTATGTCTCAATCTTGTTGTACCAGACTGCTGCCTCTTGATATGGTCCCCAAAAAACTAGTTTACCTTTAGTTGGAGAAGGGTTTCTATCATGTAGCAGCAGTTTTTGATAGAAAGTCTAAGTCATCAGAAAGTTACCTTTTATCTTGAAGTCAATGGATCCCAAATTTTTGTAATAGATTCTACAACCACTCTATGCAGAATCCTGATTGGAGATTGCTGAAGGGGCGCTCGATACGAATACATTATTATCCACAAGTTTTTTTGTGAGGATAAACTACTTTCAATTGAACATCTGGCTTTCTAACGATTTCTATTTATATCAAACTGATTTTAGAAACAGAGCTATTATTAATTGATAAAATATTAAATTATGGGAATCAACATCCTCGAAATAGCAGCAACTAAATACATACATCTGTTTCATACTTCTTTCTGGAGAGACATTGTACACCACCATATACAAGATGTGAATCACGAAGTATGTTGTGACATTCTATAAATGTCTCCTCTAATGTTTAACGGGTGTTGTCTCCGTATTCTTGTCTACACACACGCACACACACAACGGAAAGCTCAAAGATCAATTTTAGAGCCAGCAGTGGTTTAAGAGGCACGTCGAGGGTTTGTTTTTCGATGCATTCCATTACAACTCGTCCGCTGATTGACGAACAACTTTGTTCAGTTTTCGACAGTCGATTACTTTATCCTGGAACGACTTCCCTGTGAAATGGATCTTAAACTAAATCAACTCGAGGTCTGTGAATTGTCTCCGTTTCTCGCTATTAGACACTGGGCGTTTCACAATCTCGCCAAAAAAGCGACGCACACGATGTCCCCTTAACTGTATTCTTTTCTAATTCGTTTTGGTTATTTTCGGATGCCGTGATGCTATTTTAACAATGAAGATGCGACCGTTGCGTAAATCGAAGAGTTCTGGCCAGCTTTCCGGTCATTGTAGTTTCTATTTATTAGAGATATTAATTAAAATGTGTGCGTGTTAGTTAAATTGTCGATCAAAACATTAATTAATCTCTATCGTTGCTCAAATTTCATAAATTAACTTAAAGATATACCCTGAAGCATTTCCCACACGCACGTAGTCAGTCTTGCAATGATAGCGATGGGACGAATTAGAATGTGTGGAAGAAATCTGATACAGGCATACCAATAAACTAGAAACAATCTTTATTAATATTGACCGGCTGGATGACATAATCTCACAAATCCTATTGCTTAATTTACACGGCAGTTAACGTGATATCCCATCAAAGAAAAAAAAAAAAGAAAACTATACGGTAAGATTGTCCGTTTGTCGTGAGTTATTTCCTGCGATCTTTCGTTAGTTCGTTTCTGAAGCGACCACATGCATTGGACGAGATGAATGTACATACAGAGGTTGAGCAATTTAATTTGACTCGAATGAATGTTAAAGAGTATCCAATAATTCGTAATGGGAAGTGTTTATTTTTGGCCAAATTGTTAAGACCTTCAAGAATTAGCCCAATCGGCAATATATGACAAAGAAAAAGACAAATGAGCTACTAACGAATCTAATCAACTGTGACACCAAACACAGTTTAAACTTGAGTGGATCCTGCACCACCCTCCACTGACAATTAGGACAGCCATGTAACTGAATTCTCAGGGATTGAAGAGCTGTCACCTCGCAGGCAATGCTGGTCTCTACAAGCAACCAAACGCAAAAGAAAATAAGGATTTGTAATGATGATATAGCAATTCGGCAAAAAATAATGTTGCAATAGAGTTTAGCAGAAATTATTGGTAAAGCTTGCCTTTTCTGCTTGACAGCAGTAGCGTGCATTCAAGTATAAGTTATAGCCTTAATTATTACGATTAAACACAATTCTTCTTTAAAAATCTGAAAGAAGAGGCTACATGATTGATGGCATTTCATGATGCAAAGGAGGAAAAGTTTGATACAATATATTTGGTTTATCAGAACTTTAGAAATAATTTATTTCATTCTAAGTGGTAACAACTGAAATATGATAATATGTTTTACACACATTGGCAGTAAGAGGGAAAGGGGAGGGGGTGGTAGCAATAAGTCCAAATTTAAAAATAAATTTAATTTTAGAGGAAACCTTTGCTAAGCCAAACAAAAAGCTAATTTCTTTCCATGTGGCTTCTAGTCCCAACTTATTGTATCCTAACGTTGTATATGATTCCTTTCAACAAAAGGAATGACATACAGATATGTCAAAAAAAGCATGAAGCGCGTACTTGATGAGACGGGTCCCAAATGTGCGATGACAGTTTTCTGAGTTATGGTTCCTTAGTCCATAGAAATTTAATGTATGTACTGTGGAAATGAGTTTATCTTGGCTCAACTATATTGATTTCCAAGACTCTCATTAATCGAAAATCATGGAGATAATCACTAGCTAAGGGTTTAGTAACTCTGGTAACAATTTTGGAAAAAAAATCACCACCCTCCTACTAATACACTAGCACAAGTCACATTGCTGCTAGAGTTGGTGAAGGAGGCTGATGGTATCATTCCAATATCTGCTCCAATAATTGTAAAACCTATTCCAGACTTTGTAATAAATTAAGAGTAGCTTCTTTAATGCCTTTAGAGCTTAAATAGGTGCCAATTTTTTATAAAATTATTATTAATTAACCGACTTGATTGCAATAAATCAAAGTTTTCTGATTTTGAAGGCTTGGTTTCTCGTTTAAAGCGCCCATAGTGGTGTCCCAGTTATTTTCTTGGCCAAATTGCTGATTCTGTTACTGGATGATTCCTACAGTCATGTTTTGGGGATCCCATGCTAGTTGGAGTAGTCCTCCATCAATAGTTATGATGGTTTGCCTTTATATCATCTGAGACTGCTGCACAAGCTTCATTCAGATTTAGGTGAGGTTCTTTTGCAATGTTTTTGTGGCTTATGGTCCTTCTGGTTAGGTTTTAACCTTAACGTTTTTGCGAGGGTGGTATTCGAACCATGAAGTTCATATTCCATCTGTTTAGACATCTGTGTACTATAGAGTTCCAACTCCTTCCTTGGAATAGGTATTTGCAGGCCAAAATGTGAGGTCTTTTTGGCGTTAGGTACAAATCCAACAATTTCTAATTGAAAAATGTGCCCAGAAATGTTTGAGAAGATGTTGTCAAAAAGAAAACAATCAAAAAAGTTCATTAGTTTTCCAGCCACTATGGTTAAATCTTTGCTAAAGAGAGATCTTAGCACCATCATGGTCCCATTCCCTGGCCATGGTATCCTGAAGCATAATTACAAGCAGATGGGTCTAAACTGCTACAGAAGTTTGAAGATCAATTGTGTTGCACAGAAGAAGAAGAAGAGGCAGTAGTCCCTAATCAACCCACAACTAATCTAATTTAATCTAATCCAACTCTATTACTTACGCCTTGGCAATTATTAGGGCAGCTCTCTTAGATAAAGAAGTTATCTTCAGAATTCAGAAGGTTAAATAGAATTTAGTCAAGTTTTGGTAGTTACATGTTTGGTGGTCATCCACCAACATCTGCGATGCTTTGCCTTCACATCTTTTCAGATTGATCCAAAAGTTTCTTCCACTTTTGTGGTTTAAGGTTAGTTTTCTGTATTGGCGACTTATGATTCATCCGGTCAAATTTTGATGGTTTTAGGTTCACATCGTTTAAGGTTAATCTAAAAGCTCCTGTCTTATTTGTGCTTGCCTTATGTCTAGATAGTTTCCTTCTAACAGACCTTATTTTTTTGCTCTTGTTCTTCTTTTAGTGCCAGGTTCTATGTGTTACTGATAATGTAAAGGTGCTTCAGGTTAAAGTTAGTCCTGTTCTTCAATATTTCTGGGGAGGCTGGTCTTAATTTTTTTGACAACAATTAGACTACTATTGGTGCTGTTCAGAATGCAAGATCAAGGACAAGATTTATGGACAACATCCTATAGTATCAATTTAGTACACCCTATATATTATAAAATTATATTTTTTAGAGTATCCAGTATCATACAAGCGAAGATTCTGCAACGGTAGTAGTGGATACGCCGTAAAAGAAAACGAAAAAAAAAGCGTAAATAAAAGAAAGAACACGTCTCATTTAGCCGCCACTGATGAAATTGTTTGTTTAATCTATTCGAACGGATCCTGAAGACCGGGCCCATAAATTTCCGTCCGAATCCACAATTGTTCCTATGCCGAGAATATACAAGAATTCGGGCAGTGCAGAATATATCTGTGAATGAACTTTGGCAAGGTGTCCCTTCCGGGTACAGCAAGATTATGAATGAACACCATGCTACCGATTTAGACTCTCTGGAACACCAGGTTATTCATATACCACAGTCGCCTGCGTTCAGTCGAATTCTCACCGCCGACTCCACACTGACGACGTTCATTAGTACTTTATTCCATCGTCCGACCGTTCCAGCCGTCTGTTATTTTCAGCAAAATTTTACACGGGATGCAGTAATTCATTTAGTCTTTTAATATCGCTGAAATAGTCGTCGCTGAATACTATCGCACGTTACAATTATTTTATGTTGATTTTCGCTTGAAAATTATTTAATTTTGAACGTCAAGATTACAGAATAGTTTTTAATTTATTAATATAATTTTTTTGTTAGTGTAAAATTTAATTTGCAATGTAAAAGTTTTTGATTTTAAAAATTGCCACCCAACTTATGTTGATATTATTATTGGAATTATTGTGGAAACGAATGATTCATGATTGAAGAAAAAATGAAGATTTTTTGGATGATGATTTAGATTGAAGTATGGTGACAATCTAGGCTGCGCAGCAAACAAGTTCTGAATACTGAAGATCATCTTTGGGCTTCATTTTGGCAATTAGTGTTATAATCAGAAGCAAAGTTAGAAGCCTACAAAATAATTTGTGATGCAACATCTTCAACTGCATCGATCAGAAGGTACCACTGGTTATAAAGGCTGATTTGACCTCGCTTATCTACAGTTTTACTAAGAGACACTATGTAGACAAGCATTCCCAAGCCAGTTGTGAGTTAATTGCATAAGAGAGAGACTGGCTGGTTCCTTGGTTGTCGGTTAGGATGAGAATCTCCTGGTTCAAGATTGAATTGGACGCATTTTTCTATAGCGTGAAGCATGCTGAGGAATTCCTCTAAGATTTCGGAGTCCATCCAGTTGTTCTGCAGCCATCTGTATACCATAATATGGGATTCCTGTTCAGTTCAATGATGGTGCTTTGATTCCATCCACTTCTCGCGATAAAGTTTTCTGCAAGGCTAAATTTCTTCGGCATGCCATCTCTCATCAGTTTGTATGCGGTTCATCTGGTCACACTCTCCATTATAGGATGTGAAAGAGTGTGAGATTTAGGATGCAACTCCACTTTGTGAGCAGCCCCTGGTTGTCCTGATTGAAATAGTTTCTTGGCTTAATTCAGTTTTGTCGTGTGGAGTGTTGCTAAAACCACCTTCTGTATCCAGAAAGGCACCACCGCAGTCTCTGCGGATTTGCCTACCTTGTACGTATTCTGACTAGGATGCAATGGTATCTGATTCAGGATCTTCGTTCTAATATAATTGAGGAGTTTTATCGAAAACAGCCAATCTCATTTCTTGTTAAGCTTTAGCTATTGGCACTACTTGCTGCAGAAATGACCTGTGTCAAAACATAGTGCAAAAATTCAATTCGTTGTCTTCAAAGAATGAACTGGACGGCTACTTAGCTGGTCTTATATAATTCAAAAATGTAAAACAAAGAAGGCCTAGACGTAATCAAAACGACGATGATGACGGTCCATCTTTCGACCATTTTGCAGCTTTTTATTATAAAATTAGATTAAACGGAAAAGAAGAAGACTTATGCCATACGGTGTTTTAAGCTTGCATGGGATTACCAGAGGTCGATTGCGAAAAATATAGGATTCCATCAAAACTTCTGGATTAGCTCCTTGTTACAAGCGTGGAAAACATGACAATAGGCCTTCCAAAACACCAGATGAGATTATGAATCTTATTCTTATTATGACACAACATAGAATAGAGCCTTGTGGGACACCATGCCTGATTGAATTTATTTTGGAATAACTTTCTTGCCACCATACCATTTGTCGCCTGTTGGTAATATACCATTCTATTAATTTATAGGTGTACCCTCTTATGCAATAATAATCAAGTTTCTGCAAGAGAATCTCATGAGACACACTATCAAACGCTGCACTCAGGACGCATTGGGCCAACTCAGCCGTATCCTGGCAACCAGAATGGCTTCCACCATGTCAATCATTGCCGTCACCGTTGACTTCCCTAAACGATAACCATGTTGGATATCCGAAAATACTGCATACGTCTCAAAAAAAAAAGACACCAGCTTTTCTTTAATAAAAGTTTCAATCACTTTTGAAATTACAGGTAACACTGAGATAGGCCTGTAATTGCTTACAAGGTCTTCCTCACCTTTTTTATGGAGAGGTACAACTTTGGCAATCTTTAAAAATTAAAATTATTTTTTACCAGCCTCCCCTCCCTCCCTCTTACAAATTCAAATGTTTAAAAACCGTTACGGGCTCATCTAGTTATTCGAGATATTTTTGCAAGATTTAGGGATAAAAACTTCAATCTTTCCAGAGATATGGCGAAAAAAAATCTATTGGTACCACCCCCTCCCTTGTTAGCTGATCATGGTGGTCATAATTAATGGAACATGTGTTTAAAAGCGTTTTTTTCTAATTCAGCCCTTAACAGGATGAAAGGGGTTTGAGAGTGAGAGGGGGTTGGCAAACTTCGTGCAGAAAAAAATTAAAGTTTATTTGAAAGTTGTTCCAGATTCTTCCACTTGTTTGGAAAATTTCAAAACAACAAACAACAAAAATTTCAAATTCTTTTTCTAATTATCTTTGGTAAAGAAGAAACTAATTCTTCTATGTACATTCTCCTCCCTCTTTTGAAAATCAAAGTATTGGTGATTGTTTGTTTCTCCCTTCCCTCTCTTTTTCTCCTCCTCTTACCTCTTTATATTTGTTCTACATTATTCTCGAGTTTTATAAAATAACAATTTAAAAAAAGCGGGAAACTCCTCCCTTTTTACAAATTCAAATGTTTCAATCGAAAAAAATGCAAAAAAAGTTTGACCAACATTTAAAAAAAATTGAAAACAATTCTTTGTATAGCCCGCTTGCGTCGTAGAAAAGTTTGTTACCTCCGCACTCTCCTTGCCCCTATTCTCATTTTCGATTAGCAAACAAAACTAACCGAAAAAAACAAAAAAAAAACTGGAAAATTTTGTTAAGCCACCCTCCCTCCCCTGTTTTTTGGAAAAATTCAATTTCTTTCTTTCTTTCGAACTTCTGTATATTGTTTCACCAAGTGGGGCAGCAATCTCAACAGCAACGCTTTTCAATAACTGCGTGTTTAGACCATAGATATCCTTTGAAGTTTTGCTTTTGAGGTTTTTAATAATCCGTGCAATATCTTCACAACTAATTTGGTCGAAAAAGCAGGAATTGCAATGATCAACCGTTTTGTTTCTAGTTAGGATTAGCGCTATCTTTGTATCTGTTGGAGCTCCAGCTACACAACCAACCCCCCACAAAATAGTCATTAAATTCATCTGCTGTAATCTTAATTCTGGCTCCATTAACATTTTTTCTAGTCTTCCCAGTTTCGTTATTGATGATATATTCCTCATTCTTGTTCCTCCTAGTAGTCTTTATAAATTCGTTGTAATGCTCTTTGCGGGTTTTATAGACATTTTGTGATTTGGTAACCCTGTACCTACATGGTATATAGGGCATCTAATTTATTTCTTTGCTCGTAAGAATCTTTAGTTTTCCAATTTATCTTCTGATTTACATTTACTTTAATTCGTTTTTTAGGATCAATTTAGGTCAATATGAGTCAAGAAATGTCTTTTGATATGCAAAGCATATGTTTTCCTTACTTCTTAAAAAGTCAAAGACCAAGTTTAAGCTTGAGACAAGCCCGTGTTATCGAAATATTGGCTGATATAACAACTCTGGCTGCCTTCTTAAAAAACAAACCAGAAATTGTCTCGTTTTATGAATCATTTTCTGTAATAAAAGCCACCAACAACATTGACCTTGATGAAGATTATAACAGCGATGGACAAGAATAGAAAAAAAAATTGTATTAATAAAATTTCTTTACTTTTACTCAGATTAGGATAAAAAGTAATAAACCAAACGATATTGGCTTGGAAAGGTTTTTTGTTTGTTTTCTGGAAACACAGTGATTTTGACATTCGTTATTTTTGAAAGGACCGGCTTTATTACTATATAATTTTGACATTTAATTTTCTGACAGTTCTCCTTTTAAAATAAAGTTTTAGTGACGTCCATTACAAGAATATATTCGAAGCATTAGTTTTAATATGTTTACAAATAGGCATTAATATAACGTGGCCGCGAAACGTGAAAATTACACAAAACTACAAACCAATTTACGACAATGGCGTCCAACGCGAGTGTCCGAACGTTTTCATCAACAATTGAGAACAAACATGCATTATCCCCGAAAAAAGACTTCGGACTCAGCGTTGTCACAGACAAACACACAACGTATTACGAAATCTTTTATTGACAATACCAGTCTTCTCTTCTGTTACACGATTTGAATAACATTGAAAATGAAACGTATAAACATCCGGAGTGGACAGAATAGACGGACTACCAGGGGACCACCCAGTGTCATCACAACACCAATGTTTGAATAAAAATAAATTTAGCAAACATTAAACAACGTCACGAGAAGCGAGCAAACCCAGTACGCATGAATGTATATGTAAAAAAGTTAGTGTTACCACTACTACAACATCGAAATGATATTGAAGCTTTTCTTCAATACGCGCGTAAACATCTGTTTGAATCCTCCTTCTCTAACGTTCATAATTTCTGTGTGCAATTCGCTTGTTTTAATTCTAGAAGAAAAAAAAAATACCCCTCCACCCACCGCAGTCAGGCCTCGGCCATTATCTTTTACGGTGTTGAGATGACTGATGCGTTGAGAGAAACTCTTTTAGTAAAATTCTAAACAAATACGCCGATAAAATTCCTGCTTATTTGTATAGATCGTCCAACGAAATGGGTTTGCTGTCTTTCGGCTGAAATTTAGGTTAACTGGAGCGCATTAAATTTTATTGATTTCGCAAACACTGCTGCAGCACGCATTTTAAATATGATATAGTTTTATTTTAATAACGGGACTGTGCGCACGTAGATTTTAGGTAAACATTTTCGGGGAGATTTTAAACGCGGATCAATTTCATGTATTGCGGAGATGCGCGGATTGCTTTTAATTATATAAATTTTGTGGATATGAAAACTTTGGCTTGCTTGCTTAGTTTAGATCTAAATAGACACCTTCCATAAATGAATTTGCCGTCTTTAATTTTGGCCAGATTTAATATCTATTTTAGATTTTATTTTGTATGCACAAGAAGCTAGCTTAATTAGCTCTTAATTAGTTTAATCTTGCATAAATGCATAGTAACACATATTAAGAGAATAACCTTTTAAAAGATTCCCCTTTGGTTGATGATATTTGGGCTTGTTTTCAATGGATAATAAAGACTTGGTTGAAAAAAAAACGAAAGAATGCAATCCTTGCTGAAGTACCAAAATGTTGGAAATATTCCATGGACTTCGTTAAGATCTCGTAGGAATTTTTAGGCCGAATGTCTGCTCCTGTAATGGTTTCCCCGGTTTGAATATAATCAATTAAGATGACTCAAAAAAGCACTTTCCCATCCAAAAAACAGTTTTTACTATTTTTGAAGCCCCCCTTCGCAGTCAACTGTTTTGACTGTATTTTTGTTTTGGGAATATAATGGTGTACCCAAGTTGCATCTACACTAATTAATCGGCGCCAATTTCCTTACTTATTGCGCCTAAACTGCGACAACAGAGAGTTGGAACTGTTCATTCCAACACGTTTTTGATCTAACGTGCGGCACCTAACGCGCGTACAGCTTCGTTGTGACTAAATTTTCTTTCAATATGTGACAAACACGTTCTTTGGACATGCTTATAACCTCTGCTATCTCTCTCACTTTAATTCGGTGATCATTTAGCGATGTAATCGCCAGTGGTTACAGTTTTTCTGCTGCCCAAAATTTCATAGTGTTAATTGATGGTGCAAAGACTCGATATACAGTGTCCAACTCATCTTTAATTTGCGTTCCAAAACGATTGTCAAACAACTGCGTGTCAAAAATGACTGAAAATTTAGTATCTGTCAATAGATGTGTAACCACAGTGCCCAGTTTTTAGTGACGTTGGGGTCGGAAATATTTCAGACCACCCTCCTAAGTCCTTTAATATTAAAATATTTTGGTGAGGCTGATATTCATCAATAGATCAGCATTTTTGGGCGTCTTCCCAATGCGTAATCAAAACTTGGTTTTGTAAAGAATTACGAAAGAATGCAATCCTTGATAAAGTACCAAAATGTTTGATTGTCTGCCATTTGCAAATCCAGCAGCATGAACATAGTTCAAGGACTATTCCATGGACTTTGCAGAAACAACAGTTAACACAAATTTTTCTCCTATTTCAAGACAATCAATTAAGATAACTCCATGACAACTACAAAAAAAAAACAGTCGCCACCACTTTCCAAGCTGAAAAAACAGTTTTTGCTTCTTTTGGATTCTATTCTCGCTTCGTAGTCAACTGTTTTGACTGTATTTTTGTTTTGGGCCTATAGTGGTGTAATTCAAGTTTCATCGACCCGAATACTCATCACGGCCATGTTTAAATTCTGCTGCCCAAAATTTCACTGTGCTAAATGATGGTGTAGAGCCCTCGTATGCAGCGTCCAACTCATCTTTAATTTGCATTGGCGTATTGCCGTTCAAAACGATTGTCCAACAACTGTGTCCAAAATGGCTGAAATTTTAGTATCTGTCAATAGATCTACAACCACAGTATCCAGTTTTTAATGACGAGTGTTGCCATCTTCATGTTGGGGTCGGAAATATTTCAGACCACCCTCCTAAGTCGTTTAGTATTAAAATATTTTGGTGAAGTTGATATTTATCAATAGATCAGCATTTTTGTATAAAATTTATTTTCCTTCTTTTAAGAAAATATCCTTTAACAAAATTCTCCTTTAGTTGATCATATTTGGGCTTCTTCCCAATGGGTAATAAAGACTTGGTTTAAAAAGAATTACGAAAGAATGCAATCCTTGATAAAGTACCAAAATGTTTGACTGTCTGCCATTCGCAAATCCAGCAGCATGAACGTAGTTCAAGGACTATTCCATGGACTTTGCAGAAATAACAGTTAACACAAATTTTTCTCCTATTTCAAGACAATCAATTAAGATAACTCCATGACAACTACAAAACAAACAGTCGCCACCACTTTCCAACCTAAAAACAGTTTTTGCTTCTTTTGGATTCTATTCTCGCTTCGTAGTCAACTGTTTTGACTTTATTTTTGTTTTGGGCGTATAATAGTGTATTCAAGTTTCATCTGCTGTAATCAATTGGCTCCACAATTCTGACTTATTGCGGCTAAACTGCCCCAACGCCTCATACCCAAATCTTGATTCAATATGTGACAAAAAAGTTCTTTGGACATGCTTATAACCTCTTCTATCTCTCGCACTTTAATTTGGCGGTCGTTGTAGTTACAGTTTTTGGATGACCCGAATACTCATCGTCTCCAAAACTATCACGGCCATGTTTAAATTCTGCTGCCCAAAATTTAATTGTGTTAAATGATGGTGCAAAGCCCCCGTATGCAGCGTCCAAAATTGCTGAAATTTTAGTATCTGTCAATAGATGTACAACCACAGTACCCAGTTTTTAGTGACGAGTGCTGCCATCTTTACGTTGGGGTGGCAAATACTTCAGACCACCCTCGTAAGTCCTTGGATATTAAAACTAAATTATAAAATTAGTTTTTTTTTTTGTCTGAACTTGCTATACCTATAGTACAGCTTAATTACGGTTAGTCTTTGTGTCTTTTCCTTCTTTTAAGCACCCTGTACAGCATTTTTTTATTAATTTTTGTACTCACTGAATCAAATTTTTTCTCTCCCGTCCTCTCATCCTCCACTTCATTTAGCTCTTTAACATAATGTGCTGTAAATGGAAATCCTGAACAATCAATGATCTATTAAAAACCTTCCCGAGTTAGTCGCCTTTTTCCAAAGAGTGGATGAGGCTCGTTTTAGCCTTCTGGTCTCTTAATGAGAGCTGCGTGACTGGAGATGTTAAACTAACTGCAGAGGTGGTGGCCGCGTTTTCACCAACGGTGGAGGCCTGTCAGGATCCAACTCCTCAAGGTATTAAAAGAACGGATTCCCAGAACGAATCCTCTAAGGTTGAGTTTTCGCCAGAAACGTCGTGTCAAGATAGTTTACATTGGTCGACCAAGGAAGCCTCTCACCACCCATGAAGATGTTGCGTCTACAAGATAACCACCAATTTCCAATCCTTTTCATCCGGTTTTCTTTTGCACAATACCTAATTATAAGTTAACTCTATATTTCGATAATAAATCTGCGGATTGCGAAATCCAATATCGCTTAACTATCCACATAACATATCAATAATTTGCATATTTTGCTAAACATATTCAACATCTATCCATTATTATAATGACATGAAATCTTCAGAGTGTGTACCTGTTAAGGTCAGAGTTGGAATGTCACTAATCTTGACAACCTTAGAAATTAAAAGTAAAATCGCCGGCTATTTCCATTTCGTTCCTCTTTAATTTATGCGTGAAAACAGGTGTCCAAAAGCGGCGAATGATTTGTTTATATTTTAGATATGTAATTATTACGTATACCTTGTTATTTCGACGTTAGTGAGTGGCATTTACGGTAAAAATTTCAACCGGTTAGTAAAAATTATCTACATATTATGTAGTTTCGGGTGTTTGAACTTTGTTGTCTTCGAAATAATAAAACGGCTTATATAGTTTATGATTTTACCTGTTCAACTGGATCTTAATAATTTCTTTCCCGTATATCTACATATTTTAATCGCCAATTAAAGAATAGTATTTACATCTGGTATTTGTATTCTTCCATGGTTTATTAGGCCCGAATGACCCGCCACAGGAGAAACGTGAAGCACGTTCAGTACACGATGGCAGAGATTCTGTATAGAAGTAGTAAATACTACTAAACAACAGAGCGGTAGATGAGGTAGTAGCCGGTATATGATCACGTATCCGCACCTGGTCACAGAACGGGACGAGTTCTCACAAATAAATAATGCTGCGTTTCGTAAGTTTTATGTTAAATAGATGGGCTGCTGCCGTTTCGTTCGGTTTCTTAAATTATATCCGTTTGACCCAGTGTGAACCAAGGAACGATCTAAAAATATATATCGAGTGCGTACGGATGCCGTTCTCACTCGCTGTTGATTCTTTCCGAAAATTTAGGAGAAACGACAAGAAATTATATCTTAGAATAACAATTTTTCAGTGCCACTCAGAAAGATAAAAAAGTATGTATAGTTTATAATTATATAAAACGAATTTTGGATAAGCGATGTGTTTGTTACAATGGCATCAGTAAAAATTCATAAAGCTAACTATCCTTTGATCCATCTACAACATCAAAACACATTACCATAAGACAAGAAAATCCAAAATGGTAGACCTGAATGGTTGAAGAAAAGCAGCTGGAGATATTGCATCTCAAATGGTGGTTATTACTTTCCTATTAGATTCCTCAAACATTCTCTTAATCATTGCCTGAATCGTGAGCTTTTGGTAAGCTAGATTGGATGAGCAGGAAACCACCGAAGCAAAACTTGGGAAAACACTATTTCTTAGTATGACCCAAAAATCTTATATTCAATTTAATCTTTCTAGGTTTATCTAGAGCTATTGCAAAACTTACAAAAGGGATCCATAGATAACAAGTGAGAATAAAAACCCATTCGCTAAAAGCTGCAATAGCGACAGAACCACGACCAACTACCCATAGTGAAGAAACACAAAACTGCCTAACTATAAAAAGAATAATGGAACTTGAACAAAATCTTGACAGTAATCGACATCAATGGCAGCAAAAAATAAAAGAAACAACTTCAAACGCCATTTAGAAAGGATTTAAAGACTACAGATTTGTCTGTCAATATAGGTACAGTTTATAGAGCTTGAAACAGCCGATGGAGGAACTTTAAAGACTACCAAACAATGCTACTCACACCAGGACCACAAATCTACTGGCATTTAATTTAAGGTTGTCAGAAGAATGAAGAAGAACTAAGCCATTGCAAGGCATTCAGTGGCATCAACAAGCAAATCCTCGGAATTAAAAAGTTGACACCAGAAGAGCAGAAGAGAGGAGCTAGCCATTAAAGGGATTCTGCAATCCTTGTCTAAGACGAGGGCTTTTCTTGACAATTCAACAGCTGCCAGAAATTTTTTCAATAACTATGACACTTAAAGTTCAAAAATTTGTCAAAATTACAATTTCAGTTGTCAGACATATTTTGACAGCTATAATTGTCAGTTACACTTACGGTCAACTAGGGTAACATTGGCCCAACCGCAAATATATGTTTGAATTTTTATATCTCCCACAAATTTTGATAAATGTTAGTAATATGAACTGTAATTTGTAGATGGCACCTCTAGCCAGTGAAATACATGAATTTAGAAGTTTCTAAACTTCTCTATAGGCGGCAGGACTGTTTTAAGTGAATCAGTTGTTTGGATTTGTGACAAATATCTGAAAACTTTGGTATGGTGAAAGAGTATTTTCAACAGAAAAAAATTGGTAAGTACAACGAAAGTTACTAAATATGATTGGTAAAATAATGTGACTTTAACTGGGGTAACATTGGTCCATAAGAGGAAAACTTGAACTCTATATTATCTCATAATTATATAACATAATAAATGCAAGGTCATAGAATATAATACTTCTTTTTAGTCTCTTCTGCAAAAAAAAAATGGCTAGAACACACATAGTGGTGCCAGGAACTAGACCATATGCAAATTACACAAAGGAGAAACTAAACCAATGCTTTGACATCAGGAATGGCCGTCCAACAACACTCACAAGTGAAGAGGAGAATGTATTTGCAAAACATCTCGAAAAAATTGCAGAATTTGCCTATATTTAAAAATATTATGCCTGATTACGAATGGGCTAAACTTTTCCTGAAACATCATCTTAACTTGACAGCTAGATGATGCAGCATTTTTATAAAGGACCGTGCAACCGTTGACGAAAAAATGATAAGCGAATATCTTCTACGATGAAAACAATCTTAGCGATGATCCTGGTGTTGTACAGGTAATTTATAAAAGAGGCACCAAGTATATTGAATGTATCATGGATTCTTCCAAGACTTTCTACATCAATGATACTCTGTGGAAACGCAAAAGGGGAAATGCTAGCTCCCTATTTTGTTTACAGAGGAGAACATCTATGGACAACGTGGATGAAAATGTACCTTCAGGATGTAGATACAACCGATCAAAAACTGGATGGTTTGATGGTGCCACATTCGAAGATTAATAATAATTAGAAGGGCAAAAAGAAGTGAAAGAAATTTGTATGTCTTCTTCCAAACTCTACACACCTTACACAGCCTCTTGATGTCGCATACTTCCGTCTAATGAAAGCAGCTCGGAGGAACATCTTGCAAGCATGGAAGGAATTTGCTGAAGATAATTTTAGTGGATTTTATCATGTCAGTTTGGTAAATAAGAAGCTATTTTGGGGTTAGAATGGATCAAGATGTGTCTGAATGCATTTTACTATGACAATTCGAATTTGGGCCATATCAGGGTAACATTGGCCCAGAATTAAAATAAATTATTAACTCAGATAAAAATAAAGCAACATGTTTCCAATGACTCAGGATGCATTACTACATAAAGCACCCCCTTATATAATATTTCATTAAAATAAATTAGTAGGCACATTCTTTACAGAAGTTTACTTTTAGAATGGTAAAAAAATTGGGACAATGTCACCGCAGTTGACGGTAGGTACTGCTTTTTACAATGATGGAGCACAATCCCAATCATTACATGTCCTCCAAAGGATCCTCTTTCGTTACTAATGCCTCTGATTTGCTTGGTGTCAACTCCAGCATATGATTCTGCAACCATACATTTGGTATTCTTCATCAGCGTGTGCTCATTTATTGTACCCTCTACCTCCCCACTACTAACCCTAGATCGTCCGCGAAACCAACGCACATGACGTCAGGTGTCAGGTCTAAATCGAACACACCATCGTATAAAATAATCCACAATCCATACAGAACTTATTACTAAATAAAAGATATCTGAAATCTGACAGCTGTCAAATATATTTTAATAATAATAATAGTTTATTGCCCAACAGAATAAAAATTCCAATTACAGGACAAAAAGAACACTATATTTAGGTGCATAAACAGATTCCGCTTAAGAATTCAAATTACAATGCATACTTACTAAGTTGTACATCAATAACATTCTTATATTGAATTAAGGAATTGAAATTAATATCAATATGATTGGATATATTATTGTAATGACTGCACATAGCATAAATAGGCGACTTAACTAAGACAAGTGATCGAGGAAATGGTAAATAGAAAAGAGCAGATGGTCTAGTATAATACTGAGGTACTAGAAACTTCAATTGTGACAACAGAATAGAACAATCTATCAAGTTATGAATAAGTTTATACAGAAAAATCAGAGCAACACGTATCCGACGAAAAGAAAGCGTTGGAATATTAACACGGGAAAGGAGACTAGTATTATCATGACCTCTAGCGGGATATACAGAGTCCATCTTAAACCAGAGATACTTTACGAATCTACGTTGAATAAGCTCAATTTGGCGCTTGTGGTTTTGATGGTAAGGTGACCAAACAAGAGATCCATACTCTAAACGTGATCTAACAAGCGTAAAATATAAGGTGGTCAAGGTTTTAATGTTTGTAAAAGATTTACAGTTGCGAATCATGAACCCCATAGCCTGCCGAGCTTTCTTTGTAACGTCGTTGATGTGTTCTGAGAAACTCAAAGTGGTGTCATACAAAACTCCAAGATCCCTAACAGTCTCTACACGCAGAACGTCTATATTATGCAATTTGTAGGAAAATATCAGCGGCTGTAGTTTTCTTAGTAAAGCTAATAATCTTGCATTTATCGGAGTTCAGAGGTAAATTATTACTAATACACCACTTCTGAATACTCTCGAGATCAGCTTGAAGAATCAAGCAATCAGTGATAGTATTAACTCGACGAAAGATTTTGAGGTCATCCGCAAACAGCAGTTTAGGAGATGTAACACATTCTGGTAGATCATTAATAAATATAGTAAAAAGAAGTGGACCTAAGTTGAGCCCTGTGGGACACCAGATGTCGCAATATATGACTTAGACGAAAATCCATTGTAACGTACGTATTGCGGGCGGTCACGCAAGTAAGAAATAAAAAGTTAATCATAGGTTCGACAACGCCTAAGGCCCTCAACTTCGAAGGTAGAATGGCATGATCAACCCTATCGAAAGCTTTGGAGAAATCTGTATACACTGCATCCACTTGTCCTCTGTTGTCCAATGCTTCAGTTAAAAATTGAGTAAATACTGTTAGATTTGAGACAGTGGATCTGCCTTGCATAAATCCATGTTGGTTTGGCGATATAATGGTTTTAAGTCGAGAGTAAATCCTGTCATAAAGCAAGATTTCAAATACCTTAGCAAAATTGTTCAGAATAGCTATCGGACGATAGTTAGCAATATCTGAAGCATCGCCAGATTTCAGAACAGGGACAATCTTCGCTGCTTTCCAAAGAGCTGGGAACGTTGACGCAGAAAGAGCCATGTTAAATATTTTTAATAATGGTGCAGCAAACACATGACCGCAGTCCTTGACAATGAAAGAAGGTATTTGATCAACACCTGAGGTAAACTTATCGCTCAGCTTTCTGATAGCCTGTAATACATCATCCTCAGAAATATATGGTATGTCAATTGGAGGAAAGTTAGATAGATTGAGATCAGTCTTATACGCGGTAGTAGGTAGACAAAAGATGTTGCTGAAGTAATCTGCAAAACCGTTGACAATGTCTTGAGGTTCCTCTAAGTAGTTGCCAGAATAATGCATGTTACCAGGAATTCTACTCCTTCCTCTTCTATCTCCAACATAGGACCAAAACTGTTTCGGATTCTTAACAATAGAGTTCTCAGTATTAGATATGTAATGTCTGTACGCCTGTGCCAGGAGCTTCTTCACCAGTGATCGTAAACTTCTAAATTGATCTAACGAATACGAGTCTTTGAAATTTCTGTAGTGCCTATGATATTTATGTTTTAGCTTTAAATTAAAGATAATTTCAGAAGTATACCATTTAGGAAACTTATGCGGGCGGCCCGTATGCATAGGAACATTGCACTCAAAAAGAGATGATAAGATATTATAAAATGTACTGCACATTGTATCAACATCGGATATATCATCCAAAATGGTCCAGTCAACGCAAAGCAACGAGTAGTACAGATTGTGAAAATTAGCTTTACGAAAATTGTATGATTTACTTGTGTTGATGCAAAAATTTATGGGGCTATTAGTTAAAATACTGAAGTTAATCAATAAAGCAGGGTGAAAATTATCTTCAGGTACCAATGGCGACTCGTCATGCAAGACTTCACAGTCCATATCAGAAATTACAAGATCTAATAACCTATTGTCACAGTTTGTGACAAAATTGTATTGATTGAAATTACACAAGTGCATAAGAGACATTACACTAGCCGACTTAGTATCAGTATGAGTGTCATGCACAAAGTTAGTACAATTAAAGTCACCCATAATAATCGAGTTGGACATATTGGAAACAACATGCCCAAACAGTTCTAAAAGGGCTTCAAAGTCATCTAAATTAATACTAGGTGGTACATATATTACAATCACATAACAAACAGTAGATTTAATAGTAAATCTGCCACCGACAATATCCACATAAGGAAAGTCACTAAATATTGTTGACAAATGCAAATTATAAATATCAAAAGTATTCTTATATGCCAGAAATACGCCTCCACCACGCGATAATTGTAATTCTTCATAGCGTCTATCACATCTGATCACAACATAACAATTAGGAATATATTCCGCACTACAAATGTCATTTGAGAGCCAGGTTTCAGTAATCGCAATAAAGTCATAGAAAGAAGTAACCGATGAGTAAAATTCTACAGTCTTAGTTCTTAGTTCT